>RJWT010001762.1:0-45358 GCA_004365215.1 Cuniculus paca
TAATTTTTATAAGTTATTTTTCTATTTAACCTTAAAAAACAAATAGAATTAAGATGCGTTATATACATGTACCAACTCCACAAGATAAATATAACAATTATGTTCAACAAACAAAAAATTAAGAAAGATGACATTTCACTCAATACATTAGTATGTACATATCTCATACATTAATTTAATATTTCTTATATTAATTTAATTTTTCTTATATACAGTACAAAAAGTACAGCAAGTTTTAATTACACTTGTATCTTTAAGTATTTGTATTGGAGGATGTATAATAAGAAATGGGGATTTGGGTGTTGTTTCTTATATTGAGCACTAAACAGATGAACTGTTTCCATTGAAAGTGTACAGTTCTAAAAATGTAAAACATTTCTGTAGGGTTAAAATAGCAATTCCTCTTTTCCCTTAGATACTTGCCCAAATAACTATTGATTTGCTTTTGTTCCTATAGATTGATTTGAGTTTTATGTAAATAAATTATACTGCATATATTTTCTTGTGTCTGGCTTTTTTGCCTTCCCCAAATGGATTTGGAAATGCATTTATGTTGTTTCAGTGTGTTTTTCCTTTTTACTAGGAAGTAGTATTCCATGGCATGAAGGTACTTATTGTGTATCCAATTAGCATTTAAGGGACAGCTGGGTCATTTCATGTTATTCTCTTATGAATTAAGCTGCCAGGAACAGTCATGTATTTATTTTTTTCTCTGAAGAAAATACCAAGTACTGTTAAAGATTGTTCAATAATAATTTTTCTGTTCCAGTTCTTATCTTTCTGTGACTCCTTCAACTTGCATATTAAACTTTCTAAAATTATCTCACATGTCCCTTAGACTCATATTTTTTTCCATTTTCTCCTTTTTCAGATTGTATGCTTTTAATTGACCTATTACTTCATGTTGATGGCTAGTATTTTCTGTTATATTTATTTTCTTGTATAGCCATTAAATAGCTATCATTATAAAATTGCATCGTGTATGTAAGAATGCTAATGAAATTAACATTAAGCATTGTAGTTTTAGTACTTTGTCTCCATTCCATTTTTTACTGATTTTCCTGTTTTCATTCATTTTAAGTTTATTTTGCCTTACCTCACTATCATTACAGTGAATGCACTAAAGTCCTCGAAAATTTTAGAATGAGTCAGCAGTTGATTTTCCTTGAAAACTGTTAATATTTTCTTGGCTTTTTGTGCAGTGGTATTTTAGGATATTATCCCAGCCCTGGAGGATGTTTCATTGTGATAACTCCGGATTCCATTCTATTGTTCCAAGGAAAGCGTTGCTGTTCCTGTGTAGGGGGCACTGCCCTGGTGCAGACTCGCATTTCGGGATGCCAGGTCGGTTCACAGTGAAGTTTATCGCCCTGCGGATTCCGTTCATCCCATGCCTGCTTGGACCAGGGTCAGCCAGAGAGAGGCTGAGTTTATCCACAGCCCCGCGGTCCCCTCCTCTAGCCCTTTCACTCCTGGGTGACCTTTTGGTCTTCTGGCAGCTCTGGTTTTAATGCGATCCTCTCATGCTTGCTCCAACCAGACTTTCAGTTTCCTATGTCGCTGCTGCTGCCACCACAACTGGCTGCTGTCAGAACAGAGCCTCCAAAAGACTGGGAGCTCAATCTATGCCAGTCTTTTTCTCCATGTTTCGGCTGTCCTCTAACATCTTGCTTCTTAGGTAGATCTTTAGAGCCTCGAGTTTGCTGTTCTAGTGTTTTCCCTGGGGTTTTCAGCTGTTATTTATGGGAGGATCAGTTTGTTAGGATCTTACTAGTCCATGGCTATATTTATTTAATCTACCATGTATACCTTCAGTGTTTTATTACAGCTGTACCAAAAAGTACAGTAAACTTTAATTACACCTGTATCTTTAAGTATTTGGATTGGAGGATGTATAATAAGAAACAGGAATTTGGTGTTGTAAGGTATGAATTTTAACTTTCCTGGACATTGCTAAATGATTCTTCAGTGCATTTGTAACAATTATACTTGTATCAGCAGTTTTTGCAACTTTTCATTTCTGTACTTTCTAACCCTTATTTGGTGTGCTCAGTCATTTAAAAAATTCAGTATTCAAACAAAGAGAATATTGTCTATCTGATTGCTGTTTTGAATCTGTAATTCCCTAATTACTAGTGAGGTTGAATAAATGTTCATGTTTATTGACTCTTTGTGTTACCTGTGTTATGAATTGCCTTTTTAAAATTTTTTCCTAGTTTTTTTCTTATTGATTTACAGGGGTGTTTCATCTATTATCTGATTTCTAATCATTTGCACTGCAAATATCTTCCTATTCTGTTGCTTACCTTTTAGCTTTAATTTATGGTGAGGTTTCCAATACAGAAGTCTGTATATTTTGATTGTCAAATTTATCATGTTATGTTATGATTTCTAGTTTGGATACTTTCTTTTAAAAAAATCTCTTTTATATTTTCATGCAATGTGGTTTTTGAACACTTACTGTTATAGGCAGTCTTTAGTCACTGGAGAACATGCTTTTAAAAAAGATAATCAACATATAACATGATACATGTATACCCATGTTTACAGCTGCACAATTTATAATAGCAGGTCTTGAAAACAGTGTGCACTTCCATCACCAGAGGAATGAATAAGAAAAATGTTTTAGTGTTTAGACAAAATGTTTAGACAAAAGTGTTTAGACAAAATGGAGTACAATGTTGCCATAAAGAAGGATAAAATTGAAGCCAGGCATGGTGGCTCACGCCTGTAATTCCAGCACTTGGAAGGTTGATACAGGAGGATCATTTTGAGTTCAAGACCAGCCTGGGGTACAAAGTGAACTCAAGGCTAGCCTGAACGGCATAGTAAGACCCTGTCTCAAAAAGACAAAGGCTGGGGATTTAGCTCAGTGGCCTAAGTGCCTACCTGGCAAGTGCAAGGTCATGAGTTCAATCCCCGGTGCCGCAAAAAAAAAAAAAAAAAAAAAAAAAAAAAAAAAAAAAAAAAAAAAAAAAGAAGAAGAAGAAGAGGGATAAAGTTGAGGCATTTATAGGTAAGTGGATGCAACATGAAAGCAAAATTTTTAAGTGAAATCAGTCAGATATACAAGCTCAAATATAGCATGGTTTATTTTATAAGAGAAACTATATATATAAATATAGAGCAAACTAGAAGAGAGATAAATAGGAAGTAGGGAAAAGTTCAAATACTTCTCCAAATTATATATTTCATTGTTTCAAACATAATATATACACTAATTTATTTCATTCATACTACTATTTTGTCTAAGTTCATTGAAAGGATCACTTTGTTAGTTTCTCTTTCTTTTTTGTAAGAATTTTTTGGTCTATGAACAAGAAGCTAATTTGCCCTTCTCATAAGCCACACAAACAATGAGGGGCCCAGGAAGAGAGAAGCCAGTTCACCCTTCCTGTGAGCCAGTTGGTGCAGGGGCTGAGAATCAAGAAGCTCCCTCACCCTCAAAAGCAACAGTTAGTTTGGAGGACAGGCTGAGTTGGTAGCAACAGAGGAACAAAAATATTTAAATGCTTATATTGTTTGATAGACTTTTCAGGACTGAGCCTGGTGGTCTGAGCATCTATTGGGAGGATAGCAGCATGCAGTGTAGCAAATATGGGAGATTTCATTCTGTCTTGTTTTAGAAATCCAGTGTCATTCTCACTGTTTAGTTTTGTTCGAGTTTATTGTTTTGTTTTATTTAATGTTCTGTTTTGATTAGTTTTATTCTGTTTTGTTTTATTTGATTTTACTATGTCTGGCGGTATGGACAACTATTGCAAAGACAACAAGGTATATTATGGTAGCCATTGTTGATTTCCTATTATCCTGTTTTGAAGTTCTGGACCACTTCCACTGTTTTGTTTTGATTGACTTTGTTCTGTTGTTTTTTTTTTAAGTCTTATTCTCTTTAAAATAAAAGAAAAGAATTTTTTGGTCTGTGTCTTGTACTCTGAGTAACTACTTTGAAGATAATGACGGGCAGTGTATTAGGTATTGTTTTCTTTCTTTCTTTCTTTCTTTCTTTCTTTCTTTCTTTCTTTCATTCTTTCTTTCTTTCGTACCAGGGATCAAGCTCACAACCTCATGCTTGCCAGGCAGGTACTTGTGCCACTGAACTATATTCCTGTCCCCATTGTTCTCTTATTATTTTGCCATGAAATTTTGTTTTATTTTTCACTTAGAAGGATAGTAAGAAAGATAGCCATCTATCTGTGATCTATCTCTCTACCTATCTATCTACCTATTCTATCATCTACCTATCCTATGTATTGATAACCGCTCCAAAGAAGAAAGAATAAAATAGTAAGGCAGCAGAGTAACACAGTCTAGATCACAGACTTCAGAATGCGACATCCTAGGACTAGAGTTTGGCTTTGCCGTGTATTAGCTGGGGGCTGTTATTTAGCCCCTTCTCTTTGCCTTGGTTCTGTCATTTGTAAATGGCAATGATAACATATACTTAAAATTAAATACCTTCAAAAAGATTGAAAGATTAAATGAACAACGTATGCTATAAATGCCAGAGCACATTAAGTACTATATAATCATTTAAATAGAATAAATAAAATATGAGGCAAAAATCAGATGATAGAGGGGGTGTAAATCCAGAGAAGAATTCATCATGGAAAACTTGACCACAGATGCGACAGAGGAGTATAATCCTAAAGTGAACTAGAGAAATTCTTTACGCTCAAGTTGTGGAAATGTAGATTATGCCACAGTTTCTTTTAATCGCTTGCATTTTCATTGTTTGTCTCTTAATCCATCTGGAGTTTAATTTCATGCATGGTGCGAAGTAAGGATATAATTGTATTTCCTTCCATGTGGAAAGCCAGTTGTCCCAACAACATTTATTGTCTAGTTTATTCTTTATTCCTGAATTAGTAATTACTTCCTTTAGTAATTGTGCAGTTATTTGCAGCCCTTCTATTCCGTCCCACTTATCTGTTAGACTATCACTCTGTCAGTGATACATAATCTTAATTACAAAGGCGAAATAAGCTTTGGTACCTTACTAGGAAAGTTCAAATAGTCTTGTGTGTTCTTGTTCATTTACATTTTCACATGTACTTTCCAATTCTTTTGTTTATCTCATGAAGAGTAATATGGATTTTTCTTTTTAAATTGTGTTGAGTTTGGTAGAAAATTGATCTTACTGAGTTTTTCTTTTCATGAAAGCATAATATGTATGCATTTACATAACAAGGTCTGTCTTTATAACAACTTCTAAAATTTTCTGCATAAAATACATAATTTTGTGAACTTACTGTTAGATATTTCACAATTTTCATGGCTATTGTAACCGTCTTTGAAAATCTAGTTTTCTCATTACTTATCACTATTGTACGAGAATGCTACTGAGTTTTGGTCTTTATCTTGTAGTCTGAAAACATTTTAAGCTTTATTAGTTCTAATAACTTATTTATAGAATTTCTAGAGTTTTCTGCAAAAATCAAAATATCTATAAACAATAACATCCTTTATCTTTTTCTATTTATAAACTTCTTTAAAATTATTATAGTTTCTAGTATATGCTGAATTAAAAGAAAGAGAATATTTTTATGCTATCCCTGATTTAGTGTGATTTTTTTTTTGAAAATGTCATCAACTGTTTATTATGCATCTTTGGGGTGTTTATGTTTTATTTCTTTTTTAAGGTTAAGAACATTCCTCCTATTCTAGTTAGTTAAAAATTTTATCAGATGATATTCTGACATCAATCATGCTTTGCTTTTATTCTATTTTTAATTAAATTTATTGGTTTTGTGATGTTGAATAATTGTACCAGTCCTTATACAAGTTTCTTGATGATTATGAGGAATCTATTGTTAGATTGTTACACAGACATTCAGTTGAGGGTTTGTATGTCCATGCTCACACATGAACTTTAGTGATTTCTCTGTGTGCTGTCTCATCTATTCCTTCTGCTCTGCTGTGTGTTGCAGGAGATGTTTCTCATTTGTTCATTGACCTCAGGCTTCTGAGTAGTTCGTTCAATGAGAAGCACAGGATGTAGATTGAGTGGTAGGAAAGGAGGAGGCCTAGGGTACCAAATGACAACTGAAACTGGATTAATACCATATGTCTTTAAAAATCTCATAGCCATTTTCCTTACAGGGAACATTTTGTTTGTATGAAAGATAATCAGTACTTTTTAAATATGAATTCAACTGATCATGTTTGATTTCAAGTTTTGCTCTAGTCTGTTACTACAGGTACAGGTAAGATATTTTTGCTACATATATCTTAGGGGGAAAACTTTGACATAAAAGATTCTTCTGTACCTGTTAGGTGTTACTTATTTTGTTGTCATCACACAAGGTTAAGTTTCTTTTAATCAGTGGACAGTGACTTTATACAACTCCACCTTGCATTCCAACACCTCTTTTCCTACATCAGAGTTAAGGAAGTAATTGAGACATTTTAAATTTTGTTATTCTTAGAATGGCACAAGTTAAAAAAAACTGTATGATTGAAAATTTGGATGTTGATAGTTAAATGCATTAATAAGAAAAGACTATTCATATGTTGTCTATACTGAGATTAGATTAATCTCTACTTTCTGATATCTAAACCTGCAAACTTTCCTGTTGATGTTACATCTAAAAAATAATATCAAAGAGATTGAGAATGATATTATTATTTATTTATTTTTATTATTTATTTATTTATTTTGCAGCACCAGGGATTGAACTCATGACCTTGCGCTTGCCAGGCAAGTGCTTAGGCCACTGAGCTAAATCCTCAGCCCTTGTGTTTTTGAGACAGGGTCTCACTATGCCATTCAGACTGGCCTTGAGCTCACTTTGTAACCCAGGCTGGTCTCAAACTCTCAATGATTCTCCTGCCTCAGCCTCCCAAGTTCTGGGATTATAGGCGTGAGCCACCACACCTGGCTGAGAATGATATTTTTTAACTTAACATTTTTTGAAGCAGCACTGTTTTATCTCTTTTACATTCACTCTCATTTAATAGTGAGAAAGTAGTGGTATGTATTACCCTGACCATTTGACAAACAAGAAAATAGAGGCTCACAGTAATCAAGTTTCTTGAAATTCACAGTAAAGTGTCTGGTTTTGATTTTAAAGCCAACTCGTTTGACCTTCAATAGCATGCTGCCCAGTGGGCAATACACTCCCTATTTGACTAGAGTTTTCTATTTACATGCAAAGTCAGAATCCCATAATAATAATAGGATTATTTCCTAAGGTAAAGAAGCACATCGGAATCTTTTTAGGGAACTTTCTGTGAAATGCATGCGGCCAGAGTTGATATCAAGTAGGTAACCATCTCTTTGTCTCAGTACGTCTGTACTATCCATAACTACTAAATATTAATCTTACATATGTTCAGTCCCATACTTTTCTCCTCCATGGCATGCATAGATCTAGCTCATTTAATTTAATAGTCCATGAGATTCTTTTCAGTTCAGGGCTCATTTGTGAATTTTCTGACACACGCACAGGGAGAAAGGAAAGTTAGGGGCTAGATATAGAACACCTGCCTCCCTCCAGATGTATCCAGGAGTGTATTTGTTCCATATCTAACCGTGTATGCTTTCATAGT
Source organism: Cuniculus paca (assembly GCA_004365215.1). Classification (NCBI taxonomy): domain Eukaryota; kingdom Metazoa; phylum Chordata; class Mammalia; order Rodentia; family Cuniculidae; genus Cuniculus; species Cuniculus paca. The sequence continues at coordinate 7,552 of RJWT010001762.1, forward strand.
CAACATACAGCACCCATGCTTTTTTCTCCCCTTATTGAAATACTGCCACCTTTCTAGAGCCAGGGGAGCAACCTATATTGTTGCTACACACTGAGATTAGAGCATGTTCTCGTTTATGATAGTTTCGTCCACAATGACTGGGGGAAAATGGAAGAAAATTCTTGCTAAAAGCATTTTGACAAAGTTCATCTCTGTCCTTTTTTTCTTTTTTTTTCCCCAAGAAACCCAGGTATTACACTTCAAATGAACCTGAATATCAGTTCTACGGGTCTGATCATGCCAGAAAAGAATGCCAATTCCTCAATCTACAGCAAGACTTTTCCCTAGGAAATCGGTTTCACATGCCCAAGGCACCAGATCTTTGGCAGAGTCCCGAAACTTTGTGCAATGGGAAAAGTTATCTCGCTTCAGTGACCACCCTGGGAGATTTTTATAGTGGAAGTTCCTCTGGGGAATCTAGTGTACATCTGAGCTGCACAGAATGTGGAATCACAGACGAGGGCTCGGATTCATGAGTTATTTTTACCCCAGTGTTTTAGAAATCCTTTCTCCCTTCCTAGAATGCTTTCTTATCTAGGAAGAAGAGGGCTGGCATCTCCTGATTGAATAATCTCCTTCAGTGCTGTGCTGAGATGAAAGTAATACCGATCTTTCCCTCTGCTCAGTTTTTCAAGTTCCATATTCCTTTTTCGCTGACATTTTGATTTCCATTATCTTCCTGTTTTCTAGCTGATTTCACTCTTCTCATCTTTTAGTTCTGAATTAACATTTCCTATTTAATTCCCTGAAATTAAACAGAACAATAACTTCACACATTCTAGATCATCTTCATAAGTGTACATTGTTAATTTTTGTTGCTGATTCACTCTCTACCTTGGCTGGATATTGCTTTTATTTTTGCATTTAATTCTATTGGGGTGGAATATTAATACATGTTGTTTCTTTATCAAGACAACCAAGAATCAAGAATCATTACAAAGTTATTTAATCTTCTGAGCTCTAACTTCTCATCATTGAAATAAGGAGTAAAGAATAAGTAATCTGTGCTATGTATTTCTTTCCCTTTTTTCAAGATCTGTTTTAGTGTTTGGTATATAATAAACATTCAACAAATTATTGCCAGATTAAATTGTATTATTTATTTTCCTTCTCAGTCATGCTGTGAAGCGAGGTATCATTGTTATTACCTTACTTATATAGGAATACTAGCAGGGTTTCCTTTAAAGTCCAGGGAACATGGCAGAATGAGTTTGTGAGTAATAAAACTCTAAAATGAACATCAAAAAATTCATTTTAATGTAATGACATCAAAGCTGGGATATGAGCTATGTGGGAAACAAACAAACAAACAAAAAAAGATCAGGCTCAGTGCTTCAATGCTACATCCTTCTTAGACCAAAACGCAAATGACTTGGTTTGATTACCCATGTTGTTTACTGAATTTGGCTCCAAATGACTTTTGACCAAAATCAAATCTGTCTTCAAAGGAGAGATACTTCTTAACACTGAAAGGATTCAAAAGATTATGCTATAAACTTTAATCTGAATGCAACAGAAAGAAGACTCAGCAGTCTTTTTGTTACTAATTAATAATGAAATGAGAAAAAACAAACAAACAAATGAAAAGCAGGTCAGATACCTGGATTCTAGCCCTGGCTTTGCAAAACATTAGCAGGGTGGAGACAAATCACTTCTCTATGAATCTTTGCTTTGCCATCTGCATAATGAGGGATTCAGGCTGATGGTTTTTTTTTTAACTGTCCTATTTTGATTTGAATCTAGTAAGAAGATGCAGAAAATGAATTCTTTATATGTGAAATCATCTGAGATTGTGAGAATCTTAAATGTTATTTATATCAGTGTCAAATGATTTAGGTGTTTATTCCAGTGGCTGTTTTAAGTGGAAAAGGAAAAATAAGTTGGAGAATAATTTGAAGAGACTGTTTATGTTTGCATTGTAAGCAACATAGGATCTAATTTAAACTAGCAAAATAAAATAAAATAAAATAATTCTTCCATGTAACCAGAACATCTAGGGACAGATGTAACATCCAGGGACAAGATTCATGACTCAGATGGTGTCACCAGGGTCCCATCATCTCTTGGTTGGCCCTTCCATAGGCTCTGCAAGGTGTCTCCCTGCTAGCCTCAGCTCTCCTCTCATGGAAACAAAGAAGTTCTAAACCTCAGAGATCACTTACTTTGCTGCTGCTTGAAGAGGAATATCTCTTCTGGCAGCTTTTATGAAAGAAAAAGGTTACTCATTTCCAGAAAACAATGAGCATTTCCTATTATTAGCTTTCTTGGTTTCTTTTCTCTCATTATTGAGACAAAATACCTGACTCTCAACATGAAGGAAGGAAAGGTTTATTTCTTACAGTTCTTGGAAGTTTCAATCCATATTCAGCTGTCTCCAAGGCAGGGTAGCATGGCTGAGGGGCAACCATTCATGGCGGCTCACAAGCAACAAGAGAAAGGTAACCAAGACAGAATTCGGTACCAGTGGAGTGGGGTCGTTGCTGTGACTGTAACCGACCATGTGGTTCAAGAGCCTTTGGGAATGGCTTGTGGGAAGAGTTTGGCAAGGTTTGGAGATGTTGCCTGTATGCATAGAGCTGGAACAGCTTAGGCTATTATGCAGGGGAAAGTCTGGTCAGAGCTCAGGAGACCAGAAGGCCGATAGAAAGTCTGCTGGTAAAGACCATGCTTGGGAGGTTTCTGCTGGGAAGAAGGACTGCATTGGTTGTTGGACTCCACACCATGTGTGTCATGGCTTAGCAGAAAGTTTGTCTGCATTTTGCTCATGTCCAGAGACTTTACCTGAGATGGAAATTAAGGATGATGGATTAACTAATCTGGCAAAAAAAAAATCAAGGCAGTTTAATGTTGAGGCAGTGGCATGGCTATTGCTGGGGGCTTTTAGCCAGATTTATGTTGCAAATCAAAAGCAAAGAGCCCAGCAAGATGATTCAAAATGTTGTGAGTTTAACCAGAAAGCTGTGGACTACAAAGATAGAGCTGAAACCTCGATTGCTGAGAAAGAACAGAGAAATAAAAAAGATGGCCTGGGGGCATCCTGGAAAGCAGCAGATCTCCACCCGTTGCAACCTCAAAACTGCAAAAGTGAAAGACTTTGCTTGAAGGAGAAACCTGCAGAGCTCCATGCTCCAGAATGGCAACAGAGCAGAGGCCACACCAGGTTCCAGAATGGCAGTAGAAGCCAAATAAGGTTCCAAAATGGCAGCAGCCACACCAGGTTCCAGAATGGTGGCCACATAGAGAATTTGTTCCTCACAATCAGGTTCAGAGTGTCCAGAAATCCAGGCACTCAACCCCTACAGCCAACAAAGAGGAAAGCCTGGCTACTGCTCCAGTTGGCAGCAGACCTTGGCAGCATCCGCATGCACTGGTTTTAGGCACATGGAGAATGCATGCTTTAAAAAGGATTCCACCCCAATTTTAGGGGGTCTGGGAGGCCAGGCAGTGTGCCTCTGAGAGGGCAGTGTGTGAAGCTATGAGTATGAAGCCAAAGGTGCAGTGGAGAACCCATAGATTTGAAAAAGTCAGGAACATGGATCATCTATGGAAAGCTGCAAGAATTGAGCAGAGTGGACCTAAGAGAGAAGCCCTGAGAGATAAAACTCCTGGAAGTGCCACGGGGGTGGAGTCACTCAAGCCTTTTGGAGCTCACAACCAGATTGCTTCAGATGCTGAGCGTGGAACTCCAGGACTTAATGTTTGCCCTGCTGGATTTTGATCTTCCTTTCGTCCCATTCCTTTGTATCCCCCTGATTGTACTCTCTGGAATGGTAATGTCTATCTTGTGCCATTGAATGTTGGAAATGGTTAATTTTCTTTTTGTTTATACAGGGGCTTGCAGCTAAGAGTTTGCCTTAGATCTCAGAGGAGAATTTGGACTTGGACTTTTCAGCAATGCTGAAACTATTAGTACTTTGGCAACTCTTAGATGGACTAAATGCCCTTTGCATAAAGGATGTACATGAGTCTTTTGAGGTCCAGGGGCGAAATGTTATAGTTTGTGTCTTGGTGCCCCCCCCCGAGCCTCATGCAGTCACAGAGGTGGCTGAATCTAGCATTTGTGATTGCTTTGTTGTCTAGTGCTGGGATTAACGATGTGAGTGCTGCACCTGCCCAGGGATGGAGCTGGAATGCAATATAAAGGAGGAAAGGAGGTGTGTTTTTCCTCTTTTGCTTTTCTAATTTTGACGACTGCCCTTCAGCCATACCACCCTGCCTTGGAGCCAGCTGAGTGTGGACTGAAACCTCCAAAAGTGTAAGAAATAAACCTTTCCTTCCTTCATGTTGGGCATCAGGTATTTTGTCTCAACAATGAGAGAAAAGTAACCAAGACATTAGGTTACTTTGGGTTGACTGGGTGACACCCTCCTCTCTGAATCACTGAAGTCAGGAAAATCAGATGTGAATTTTGATTGATACCAATCAGGGCTTGCATGTGGAGCTGAGGGTGGGAACATTTTCATCCATAGCATATTATGGGAAGGGGTAGTAGGAGAATACACCAAGGAAAAATTGTTATCAAAAATAGGGGATGCAGAAACTAGAGAATGAACACAAAAAATGGTTAGAAAACATGAAATAATACAAAACAAGAACTGAAAGAGTATTTGTGAATTACTAGTTATAATACCATCTGAAATATTAATAACTTGGAGTTCATGGGGTGTTTTCACACACTGACAATGAAAATAACCAGTTAGAAGAGGTAGGTCAAGAGTTCCAGTTCTTGTCTTACAGATAAAGAAACTAAGTCTCAAAGGACAAAATTCTGATTGATAGAAGTGGGGCTGAAATTTCAACTTCTTTAAAACATTTTCTAAATTTTTATTTTTTATTAACACATCTTTGCAGTACATAATGACTGCATTCCTGTAGGGAGTTGGTCAATGCACATAACACATACAGCCTCAAAGTGCATCCATTTTCCTACAAATGACTCAAATTTATTTTTCCTTATAGCAAAGTAGTATCATTGTGTGTAAATACTGCATTTTTAAAATCCCTTCAACTACTGGTAAGTACATAGGCCACTTCTAAGATGTAGCTTCTATGAATTGTGCTGCAATAAACATGGGCATGCATGTATCATTATGATATAATACTATTAACTTTTGGGGGGAGATACCTAGAGGGTGAATAGCTGTGTCAAGTGGAATTTCTAATTTTAGGTTTTCGAGGAATTTCCATACTAGTTTTCATACTCCTCAATCTAGCTTACATTCCCACCAAAAACGTAGAAATGTTCATTTTCCCCTGCAGCCTTATCAGTATTTATTATTATTTGATTTTTTGATGATAAACATTTTTTCTGGAGTGAGATATCATCTTAATTTTTTTAAATTTGCATTTCTCTAATGGCCAGAGATGTCAAACATTTTTTTTTCATATATTTATGGGCCATTTGTACTTCTGAGAAGTGTCTATTCATTTCAATTTGCTGTTTTTTGGTTAGGCCTTTATTGAGGGGATAATTTTTTTGAGTTCCTTATATAACTTTCATCCTTTTTGATTTTAGTTTAATGCAGGGTGAGAGATATGGGTCTCGATTCAACCTCCTGTATGTGGACAGTCAGTTTTTCACAGCACCATTTATTAAAGAGGCTGTCTTTCCTCCAATGTATGTTTCGGGGCCCTTTGTCAAAGATCAGACAGCTGAATGTGCCTGGGGTTATTTTTGCATCTTCTATTTTGTTCCACTTGGTTTTGTTCAAATTCCAGCTCCATCCACCACTTGGTAAGTTCCTTGACTTTTCCAAGCCCTTGTTTGTTCATCTATAAAATGGAAAAATTACAATGCCAACACAATGTGAGAGATAAAACAACTGAGTTGTTTATTTATTTAAAATATTCAGCACAGTGCCTAAGAGATAGAACACATTCTACAAATATTAATTAGTACAATTGATATTGGAATTTCTTGCCTTTTTATTTCACAATTTCTCTGTTATCTTGGTAGACATAATTTATTTTTTAAATGATTATAAAAAATAAATTGCAATTCGTGGTTATTGTCCATTTTGTTCCAAGCTGCTTCTCTGGAAAACGGTTTCATCATGGAACCACAAGTCATAAGGATTTGACCCCTGACCTTTACTCTAAGTATTCATGAATTTGAGTAAGAATCTTAAGTTAAATACCCTTTCCAATAACCTCATGCTCTCATCGACCCTTTAACACTAATTAGGCATAATTAGCAGTATTTCTCCAATAGTCTCCTTGTGATGTTCTGGCCTTTAAACAACTGTAAGCCAGAGATACTAATAATTTCTAAAGTATGAAGGAGTTCATATCATTCAAATATGGAAAGTATGTTTTCTAAGCGCAAAAGGAATTGCTAGTTTCATGACCATTTCAGGTTGAATCACGGAGCTGAATTCAAGGAACCGCATTGAACCATTATGTATCTGATTCATAATTAGGGAGCTCTAAGTTATTCCTTTCCACATGTGCTATGTATTGGCAGAATTTCAACACAAATATTTTCCATTTAAACTCACACTTCAAAAGAAAGACCACAAACACAACCTTAGCGATTTCTGAATTCGTCTAGAAAGAAAGATAATATATAGAGAAAAAGACAAAAGAAAAAAAGCAAACAAGAACGAAAGAAAAAGAAAAAAAAAAAAGAAAGAGGCAGGGAGGGAATTATTGCAGAAAGAAAAGCCTTTTAAAAGTAACCTTTTCAAAAATGATTTCTATTAATTAATTTTCAATTTTATCTTCATGGTAGGCTAAATTTTATAATTGAAAATTTCCAACGATTTGAGAAATATATGTGTTACTGCTTTTAAATGAATGTTCATGTAAAGAACAAATTCATATATTTCTTAAAATGCTACATTTTAAGAAATTTGTAAACAAATACAGTAGCACCCTTCTCCTTTTGTATATATTTGTAAACAAATTTGTAAACAAATACAGTAGCACCCTTCTCCTTTTGTATATATTTGACACTTGTATATCTTTGAGTTAATCACTTTGTGCTCCTTAATTTTTCTGGAAATTAATTCCTGTGCTCTAATAATATTCGTATAGTTACATTATCAGTATTTTACATAAACTGTTCAATATATGCAAGATATTTATGAAGACAAGTATGAGATTCAGTTATCTTTTAAAAATGTATCTTGATTAGTGTCTACTGAATTTATAAAATATATGGTTTCAATGAATATATTTTGATCGTATCTGTCCCCCTCATTACTCTCCTTTACACCCCCTTTCCTTCTACCTTATACCTTTCTTCTTGTTAATAATGGTCTCCTTTCTACTTTCATGTCATCTGATTATAATTTCACATATTTGGGAGACCCGATGACACCTGCCTTTCCAAGTTTGGCTTATTTCACTGAACATGATCTCTAGCTCCAAGAATTAATCATCATAAAACATACACACACACTTTACTGTCCTTCTATTCTCATCTCTGCTTGTTATTTATTCACATGGAGCAGAGTCTGCAATTATGTTTGTTCTTTTTATACAATTCCTTATTTTTCCTGAAGTTCATAATTACTTATGTATTGATTTTGTTTAGTTTTTTAAGTACCTACTGCATGTTTTTCTCCAAGTGCTGTGACACGTTTATTAAATAACAATTCCTACCATTGTTTAAGTGTTGCAACCATCTGATAAATCCATCAGTTCTTTTATTTGGGAATCCTTATTTGAGTTCCACTTCCTTCTCCAATTTTAGTATCTTTCTCCTCCGATCAGGATGGAGTGGTCTTCGTAACTTCCTGCTCTGCTTGGATGGCTCTTCCCTTGTCCTGGAACAGACTCCCATCTGGAGATAATCTTTTTCGCTCTCCTGAATGAAGAACAAAACAAAACACAGATAAACATGGAACAGATTTATAATACTGTCTGAAATACCTATAGTATTTCATGTCAAAGGACACACATCCATGCATATATAGGGATAGCTCTAAGGGTCTATGGGAGCAATTTAAAAAGATTTTTTCCTATTTTATAAAATTTATTTTATTTTATTTTAAAGAGGATAAAACCAATCAAAACAAACCAGTGTAAGTAATACAGGACTTCGAAACAATAGGGAATCAATAAGTGACCACGTGCCTCTTATCATCTTCAAAATAGCTACAGATACCTTTGGACATAGCATAAATCAAACAGAATAGAGCCAATAAAAACAAAATGATGAATGCAATAAAGGACTTCAAAACAAGACAATAGTAAATCCAAAATGGCTACCATAATATATCTTGTTTTCTTTGAAATAGCTGCTCATGCCATTGGGTATAACAAAATCAAACAAAACAAAGCAGAACAAAACCCAACCCAACAAAACAGTGAAAACGATACAGGACTTCAAAACAAGACTATAGGGAATCAACATTTGCTACCACCCTCAGAAGGAAATCTCTTCTAGATGCCACACTGAGTACAGCTGTCCTCTGAAAAGATAATCAGACCACTGGCCTTAGACTTGCAAGGTCAGTGAAACACCAAAACACCACAAGCATCAAATTGCATTTCACCACAATAGCTATCATCGTGGCCTGTGTTTTTCCAGATCAGCCAGTCACTTATGGTGAGGAGGGAGGGGCGATTGGTACTTCCTATTTTCCAGCCCACGCATATGAAGGGGCTAGGGTGGTGGCTTACACATGGCACTGGTTCGCAGGAAAGGCTTGCTTCTTAGTGAATCCTTGTTCTCTCCCCCTGCAGTCTGCAAATCTCTATTTTTTATATTTCTTGAGAAATGTAAAATCCACTGATGTTTATTATTGCTATTTTGTGATGAAGTCTCACCATATTGCCCCTACTAACATCAAACTTGAGATTGTCCCATCTCAGTCTCTCAAGTAGCAATGCTTACGGGTATGCACCATCACACCCATCTTACCATTCATTAATTTTGCATGATATTATGCTATTATGTTACATATTCACAATGTTTTGGAAATAAGCTCTTATTTGAATTGGTTTCCTATTTTCTTTGGTGGAAACCCTTATCTCTAAGAAAAACTACCATACATGACTTAGAAGGTCCTTCATCATCTGACCAGCCTCTCAAGTGTCACCCTGCTTTGTTCCCTTGCTGTCTGTGAGCTTCAGCCCTACATCCTTCTGTGGAGACCTCAGCTGTGTTTCCTTCTCCATTTCCAATTTGGGTTTTATGTTGTGAATTCATTCACGTTTATCTTGAACTTCATTTCCTGCCGGAACACTTGCTAACATCTTAGTCAAAGTCGGTGTCCCCTAGTCATGCGTGTTCATATGGTTCTCTCTTCCTTGTAAATTATTCTGACCATGGTGTGTTTTTATGTGTTCACTGAATATTGGGTTGCCTAACTCCCCCAGGAATTCACTGGCTATGCAAAAGCTGGGGTCATGTCTGTGTTGGTTCGCCATTAATTCCTCAAGAACTGGCAGAGTCCCAGGAAATAAAAGGCACTTAATAAATACTGACATGAATGAGTAAGTCGATAAATAACAGCTAAATTAATAAAATTTGGTAAGAAATAGGCCTGTCCGTGTGGTTCAATTTGCATTCAACATGAGACACTACATGAATGTGGTTACCATGTAGTAGATATTTCTTGATTTGATTCATTAATTGCTGAAAATTAACTTTATAGTTTCAAAGTATTGTTAAAATGGTTGCAACTCCAAGGGAAATTTGAGTATGTGCATATTTCCTTCATAATCCCTAAGGACACAAATTATCATTGACTTCATACGCACCTCTGTTGTACCATTATTTTATATTATTTTTACTTTATTTGTAGATTTATTGAAACTATTCTTAGACTGTGTGTACACAGTTAAAAACTCAAATGGAATCCTGTATAACAAAGACACTTTACTTGATTTTGTTGTTTTGCTTTGTTGTGTTGTCACAAAGTCTATGAGATAAAACCATGTCATGGATTTCAGTAGAGGGATTTTGGTTTTCTCCCATGGATTATTTCCTCTTTAAAATAGACAGTTGTTTTTTTTTTTTAACAAAATTCATTTTATATAAATTCAATTTTGCACATCTAAGATGGGAAGGAGTTTATTAAAAATGAGAGTTGATTATAATAAAGGTGAAAGAAAATCTTCCACAGACAAGCACAATTAGCACCCCCCTCCACATACTTGGATAATTTAATGAACTGTAGAAATGTTCTTATATTCTTTAGTTGTATCTAAGGGCATTTGTGTAGTGTTAAAATAAATGATTTGTGTTGAAATGATTTTGACTAATTAAGAAATAACCAACTCAGTTCAACATGCAAGGAATATCTGGTACATTTTCAGAATGTTTCAATTTAAAATAATTAAACAACTTAGTTTCAAGACTTAAGGGAATTGGCCCTCAGGGATTTCCAAAGCTTGACTTTTTTGGAAAGATACATTCCCTAAGGGTTCTAAATTGCCAAAGTTTTATTGTACTTCCTGAGGTAAATTTCCTGCTGATAATAAAAAAATAGAGTTTCCTGTTTGGTTTCCCTTGTTTTTGGGTTTCCATTGAATTCATGACTGCAAAAGAGTATAGAAGTGACAAAAAATTCAAAATATGTGGAAATCATTTTCCTAATGTCAAGGATTGACTTTTGAAATGGTAATTGTGGTTGTATAACTTTTTGCCTGTGTAGTGATAATGTTTGTCGAACATTAAAAAACATATTTAAAGTAGAAGAACAGTAAGATATTCAGGTTCGTTCTCTTTTAGGAGCTATAAAAATAAGTTAACATTTTTTCTGTTAAACACATTTGGAAGATTTAATAGTTAAGGGATAAATCCTTTTACTATTTACTGCTCTGAGCACAGGTAGGATGAACCATATTGCTCAAGATTTTCCCATATATGAAATAGAAATTCTAAATTTCAGTCTATCAGATTTCTGGGTGTGGGTGAATTACAACTATTAAACATAAAGTTGATTTTGAAAACAAAATGTCACCCACCATGTTTTGGTTTGTTTATAATAAAAATGACATTATTGGCTTAAGCAAATTGCATGATGAAGCAGCTAGATGTAATGGCCTCAAGTAGAGCATCAGTCCTAATTTTCAGAATTCTTACTGCTCCAGGGTAGAATTTCCATTGAGCACAGTCAAATTTCTTTCACCTTTTAGAGCTATTTTATTTATCACCCACATAATAGAAATTTTGAAACAATACTGGCATGTCTTAACAGCTAGTCTTGTTATCTTCCTGTAACTGTTCACTGAACCAAATTCTATTTCTGCCTTTGAGTCTAGAGATTAAGAGGCATACTGTCCAACTTCTTTGAACACATATATTTCTTTGTCAGATATTAATAATGTCAAATAAATTTAATTATTTTAAGTGTAATCTATAAATAAAATTTTCAAGGCATTTTGACAATGCCACAAAATATTTGCAATGCTCAGGAAAGAGTAAAATTTTTTCTGTTTCACATTTACCAGATTTTCAGTACAGCTGGATCAAGATAACACTTTGGAATTGGGACCATTTAATGGGACTCCTCTCAGGCCTCACTGTAGAGTCTGTTAAATGGAATATTCTTAATAAGCTGTTGTGTTTAAGGAGATGGAATGTGTGCATTCAAATACAATAATGCATGGACTGGCTAGAAACTACTGTCTTCTTGAATGTTTATGCTATTGTTTTTCTACAATTAGTAATTTGCTATCTAAAGATAATATTTTCAATGGATGCTAACAAATTCAAGTTGTTTCAGGTAAGGAACAGCATCCCATATTTCTCAAGTGTGCATGAAAAGGAAGAATCTTAGAGGTCTGAAAAAAGCAGATGAGCTTCTACAGGTAAGTGTGACCCAGTGCAGGTGCTGGTGTCATTGTCACCTATTTCCAGTCATCTGCATGGGAGAACAGATATCTCAGTGATACATATGGAGATATTCTTAGCAGACCGTGCACAATAACAGCCTTCTTGGAGTATGGGGGAATTGTCAGCAAAGTGATTTATAGGGGGAAATGGCAGAGACCTTCCTTTTATGAATATGGCCCTATTAGGTCAGTGTCAATTAAGAAGCCAGCATTCTTCTGCTGAAGAATAGTATTCTAGACTTATATGGTAAAGGAAAATAACACAAAATAAAAATCACTGAGCAGTCAACAAAGAGTAAAGGTAGATAGATATAAAGTATTTTTAGTGTAAGAGGAGGATCACACTGAAACAGATGAAACCAAATCAAACTGTTTTATTTTTATGTATCTTCAAAGACATTGACAAAGCACCTGACATTTTCCTTCTCTTTCTCTTCTCAAATTTTTTTCCTTTTTAATAAAGCATCCCCTATTTGCCTAAGTGATATGTACTAGGTTTATACTAAGTTACATGGTGTTGGTATTTGTTGACTTTAAAACGCATTATTCAGTGAGTAATTTGGTGGAACTGTTCGTATTAAGGCAAAAAAAAGAGAGATAGTGTTAAATACCCTCCTTGTATAAAAAAATTTGCACATATTCAAAGGGGAAGTGATTTAAAATCAGAGATAATATGCAAAAATATTTTCGTACTGTTTTTCCCTCTAATATCCTATCAGTCTCATTACCTAAGTCATTATTTCAAATTCATTTATAATCTTGCCCAAAGTGCTAAGAATCTTCTCGTGCAGAAGATAAGTATTAAGGCTTTGGTCTCAGAATGTCCAGGTGGCAAGAATCCAGAGGTTTGTACAACCTACAGGCAAGCATTGGATTTTTCCAAGGATAAGATGAACTCTGAGTGTACCCCACATTACCTAGTTCGAAAATCTAACATATCCAGCGTGTTGATTTATTACTCCCTAATAACTTGAGAACTAAGAAAACGTATTCAAATAGAGAGTCTTTCTTCCTGTTTAGTGCTTATTAAATTTATCTATTGTCTCCTTTCTTCCTTGTCCAATTCCAACAACATTGTAATTATGGCCAAATTTAGATGATCTTTATTTACATTGGCTGAACAAAGAATTTTTGAGTGATAGCAATGGAAAATTTTTAACAGTAATCCAAAATTAGAGTTCATTCTGGACTTAAAAAACTCACTTTGGAAAGCTAAATTTAATAGTCCATTGATATGTTACCATGAGGCATAAAAAACTATTAGACCAGAAGTTCATTGGCAAACTGTCACACAGTGGAACAAATATGGTTAGCTACTCACTTTTTGGTAAATAAAGGTTTTATTGGAGCACATGTTTGCCCACTTGCTTACGGATTGCTTATGTTGCTTTTCTTCTCCAGTGGCAGAGTTGGGTTGTTGGGAAAGAAAAAGCTAGAAATATTTACTATTCTTATCCTTTAGAGCAAAGTGTTTAACGACATCTGTTTTAGTCATGACCATTCTTATTGCGAAGTTATTGTCTCATTTTGAAGGTATAAGATGATGGAGAAAAAAACCACCTTAACTAACTTGCCTGAGCCCTGTCTTCTTGTCCCTTGAGTACTTCCATGTCTTAAGTACTGTGCTAAGAATTTATATTGACCCATGTAATTCTAATACTGCCTCTGCAAGATAGGTAAAATTAGTATTTGCACTTAATTATAAAATACTGGGGTTTGAGAAACTGAATAACACACATGTGTTTACCCAACGCTTCAGTTATTAAAGGTTCAGTTTATAAATCTCACGTCTAAGACCAATGCACAAAATCCAATTGGAGATTTTTAAGTGTGTACATGCACCTTATGTCTCTAGGAGAGTTGATGTGAAGTGCCTGACATAATACAGTAGATGCTCAATAAATAGTCTCTGCCTTCTTACATCTGGGCTTAATTTTCTTTGTTGAAAAGAGTTAAAATTGGCTTAGAGAAAACTCAATGTGCATTTGATATGGAAATATATCTAATCTGACTAACAGGTAGAAGTCATAGGAATTTCTTCTTTTTTGGGGTAGCCCACCATCAGTTGGTCAGATGTCATAAAAGGTGGTTCTAAGCCAGCTACCTGGTCTCGGCTGGGATTAAGAATAGACACCTGTGGATAAAGGTCTAAGCGATGATTATAAAATGATTTCATATTTTCCTGCTTAAAGCTCGCTGATGCCTAGGAGGCTAACCTCATGACCTTACTATCATTAGCACTGTGCTCTAAGCAGAGCTAATTGAGTATTAAGATTCATAAACCCAAATTCCAAGCTACCTAGGTTCATGTATGCTTTGGTTAACTTCCTTGGGTGATTCTTTCCTTGTGTATCTTAGTTCTAAGGAATACATATCTGTAGTATCAAATAACTGTGTTCTATTGTTTTATAATTAAAGTTTCGATGAAATTAGAAGTAGGTAGAAAATAAAACTTGAGATTTATGTGATACAATCACACATTTCACATTTTCATGTTTTAAAGCGGGAGTAGAGGTTTAAGGTCATAGCTCCCACTGCTGTAAAAGAGGGGCACGGGTCTCTTACCTGCAACCTGGGCTTCAGTTATGGGAAAAAACTTGACCCTTATTTGGATCAGATTGTCAGTGGATGTAGATCTTTCCATAGTCGGCAACACAAAGTAGTGCATTGCTGGTAGATACAGTCCTAAGCCAGTAGCTACTCAGTGTTTACCGAAATTCGGACAGGGGAATCAATATTAAATGTTTTCTTGGCACAGATAATAAAAACATAAATTAGTGGAGAGCATGAATTCTAGTTTAATTGTATGCTATCAATTTATATGGCAATTGATATAAAAAAGTATTTTATTAAGTTAATTTTTACCCAAATAAGGGTGTCCTTAACCAAGGCAAAACTATATGGCATTTTCCCATTCTTATAACTTTAAGGTAAAATCCTTGACCAATCTTATCAAGAAAAGAATAGGTGTAAACTACATGAAAAAATTTTTCTTTTATCTTAGGGACACTGTGAATTACATAATCAAGTATTTCCCATTCAGGTGGTAAATACAAGATCAAGGGTCAAACTGTGGTGTATATGAAGTATGCATCAGTTGTATGGTTTAGTCTGTGATATTATCTTATTTTTAATTTCATGCTTCTTTTATTTATTATAATATATTCCATTATTATAGTATCTATAACTGGTTCTTCACATGTCACTTTTTTTTTTGCCATGTACTTAAGCTATTCAGGGTAATTAAAAAGAGCTGGCAAAGTTTAATCATGCTTACATTTGGTAAATAAAAGGAATCCTGTAACTTTTCCATCCAGTTCCCTTTGCAGATGCCAGTCATTGATATTATTTCTCCATCCACTGAAGCCTGCATGGCACTTTGGACTCCTTTCCAAACCTTGGTTCTTGTAGTCTCCATGAACTAAAATTGGCAGTCAGTGTGACACCTATTGGACATCTCTGCTTTAGAGATTTTTTTTGTTATATGAAATTTCAGAGCCGGGCGTGGTGGCTCACGCCTGTAATCCCAGCACTCGGGAGGCTGAGACAGGCGGATCGTGGTGAGTTCGAGACCAGCCTGGGCTACAAAGTGAGCTCAAGGCCAGCCTGCATGGCATAGTGAGACCCTGTCTCAAAAACAGGGCTGGGGATCTAGCTCAGCGGTCTAAGTGCCTGCCCGGCAAGTGCAAGGTCGTGAGTTCAATCCCTGGTGCCGCAAAAAAAAAAAAATTATAAAAAAAAAAAAGAAATTTCAAAATCGTTTTGCATTTTTATTACAATTCAGGTACAACTGGCTTCTAGTTTTGTCAATGTAAAATATACCCTTTGTTCCCATTTAAAATGCAATAAAATAAAATAGTACATACTACAATAGCAACAGTGCATATATTTAAAAATAATGTAATTCTTTGAAGTTCTTCATATCTTTGAAGACTGAAGAACTGAGCTTTTTTCTCTTGGATCTCTGACTTTTTTGGGGAAAAGTTTTATTTTACAAATATTATGAACACAAAAAAGATAAGAAGGGTCTACACTATCATCATCCAAAACAAAACAAGACTTTTAAGAAGAGTAATACTACTCTGGCTCTTAAAGATGGTGGAAACCTTTGTCTAGGTGTGACTTAGCCATGTTTTGTGTACAGAAAATGATTTCCATATGTCTCAACTACTTCACAACCAAAACATTTGTGCACAGGTTGGGTGAATGTTCCCAGAGGGTACATTTCCTTAGTTTCAAGCCATGTTAGAAAGGCTTTGGATTGTGGAAAATAATCTGTCTTGATCGTGTGTGTGTGTGTCTCAGAGTTTTAAAATGCTATTGGGTTCATTAACCTGTTATATGTCTGTTAATGAAAATATCATTATCAGTGCTGATGAGTGAATATAAATTAGTATTATATCATTGACAACAGAAATGTATAGGGGAAATGGTTATAAAAATATGTGAAATTTATTTTCATATGTGTCTTACAAAACCTCAGTGGTCCAAAAATGTTGCTTTGCTTTCCTGTATTTCCAACTCCCCAGAGTAATGCCCCATACCAAAGCCAAGCAATTTTGAAAATTAAAAACATATTTTATTAATAGCTCAAATACAGGAAGAACACAACAGCCCTTCCTGATGATGTAATTGAACATGATGATTTGAATTAAAAATATGCTAACATCTGGTAGTTCCCAAAACATGGCCTATTAGGAATGGAATAGGCTAATCTCTAAAGCAATATTCATACTTTCTATATACTTTTCCTATAAGGAACTCTAGGTCATCAATAGAAATCAGCCAAACTAAAAAGAAAATTAGAGAATATTTGGCTATAATGCTATGTTCAAATTTACCAGAAATGGCAATCATACAGAAAGGACTTTTGGATCCCTGAGTGTCACACTGAAAGTAAGAAAAACAAAAGAAGGAAGGAAAGAAAGAAAGAAAGAAAGAAAGAAAGAAAGAAAGAAAGAAAGAAAGAAAGAAAGTTATGTTCTTCGATACTATAGAAACATATTTCCACCAGGTCAGAACAAAAGTAATGTGTATTTCGGTCATGATTTAATTTGGAGTAAAGCACAAGAGATAATTGCTTGGATATAAAGTTAAATTAAAGTAGGAACCTTAAACAGGTCCTCTAACGATGCATTGTTATTAAGACATTGTCAGTCTTTGAAAGGAATTAAATTATATTGTGGCAACTTGAAATGTTTACCTTTGCATGCATATACCAAAAAAAAAATTTATAAAAAGAAAAAGAAAATACACAATTTTTTTTATTTCAGTTTTCAAGAGAGGCCTCAACAGGGGGTTTTCATAGGATAAATGCATAAAGACAACCTAATAACAGCTTGCTTTGTTCCAAAATTAGAAAAGGAAAAAAGTAGGAATGAGCATGTCTCATGGTTCTTAGAAAAAAGGATGATTTGTTTTTAGGACTAAAATTTATAGAAATTTTTCGTGGGAAGATGGGAGCGTGGGCAATCACTAGAAAGGTCCTGGAAGTTATTCCTAGAGTAGTTTCCAGATCATTGTGCCAATTTTGAATATAATTCCCTCACCTCCCACCCTGGCAAATGCACTTGAAAGAAAGGTTGCTTTCTGTTTGGGGTCCCTCCAGAACAAACATGTCTTAACAATGTTTTGGTTTTCGTTTCCAGAGACTGTGTCCCGTGTTTTCCGTTCCTTACTTTCCCATCATGGGGCTGTGCCAGCAGTACTCAGAGCCTGTGGAATCCCTTGCTCCAGCTAAGAGTATGCCTCTCATTCATTACAGTAAGGCAGATTAATATTCATTTGTATGAACTAATTTATTTTTTGTAAGTTGTTTGCTTTTATATCCTCTCAAAATTTCAGAAAAAATAGGAATAGAACTCATATTATTTGTAATTTTCTGCATTATGCTTTGTCATTGTCTCTCTCTCTACACACACACACATACACACACACACACACACACACACACAATTTACATTTTCCTCCAACTTTAAACCAATTGTCAGGTGTTACTGTTCCTGCATTTGTGACTCTGTTCTTGTAAAGTAGGAAGTCTGACTCTTGTTATCTTTAATATAGATACACATTTGCTGAAGTCTAGAATATATGACAAGCACTTTCAGAACTGTTCATCATATTACTACAAAACACAAACCTATCAAATGGAGTTCAATATTTGCTTGCTGTTTTTTCAAGATATAATTTGTATACAGTGGAGTAGAAAAATTTGAAATATACAGTAAGGTTTGATATACGATAAGGTTTGATGAATTCATGCACTTGTTTATCCACATCCTTGCCAGGATATAGAAATCTTCCATTATCTTGCTTCTTGATAATCAGCCCTCTCGAAGCAAATTAACCAAAAGTAAACAAAATAAATGAAATAATAAAGTAATACAATAGATCAATAAAATAAGAAAACCAGGCAGTAGAGAAGCATCAACAACAGGTAAATCATTGAATATGTCAAGAAAAGTATTAATAAATCCCTAGCACGATTGATCAGTGTAGAAATACAAGAGGATGCATGAGTGTAGATCTTTAGCATAATAAAAAATAAGGGAATGTAGTGAACATGCTATTCAGTTTAATTTGTCAATATAAATAAAGGGGACACATTCCTGGAAGTCATAACAATATTAATACAAGAAGGATTAGAAAATTGAGACTGGCCCTATATCTGTTAAGGAAATTGAATTCAAACTTTTAAAACCACCAATAAATACATTCCAGTGATTCAATGTGAACAAAACCTTTAAGTATGAGTAAATACAAATCATCCCTCAAACAGTTTTTAGGAAATAAAGGAGAATAATCAGATTTCATGGTACCAGACCAATAGACTCTAATATGCTAGACGAAAACATTAAAGTTAAAGAAAATCTATAGCCTAATATCCCCCAGAACACAAATAAAGTTTAATGATATATAAAAGAACAGAGAGTAATACCAAGTGGAGTATATTCTAGTCATGAAAAGTTGGCTTAACATTTGAAAATCAATTAGTGCAATTTATCCCATTAATATGACAAAAGAAAAACGAACTATCATCTCAATGGATGCTAAAAACTATTTAACAATATTCATCCATTTGTGATTTAAGATAATAAAAAATCCCCCAGTGAACTAGGAATTCCTGGTAAAAGGCAGCCATAGAAAACTTACAGTTGGCATTGCACTTACTGTTGGAAGAGCATACTCTCCTCAGTGAGATTGGGAAGAAGGCCAAGTTTTTCACCTTCAAAACTTTTATTTTAAAGCTTGCAATCTACAGTCATCAGAAGAGCATTTGCTGGGGGAAATGGTTAGGCTTGATTGAGAAGACGCATCAGAAATGTTGACGGGGTAGGACTTCCCTGCATATATTCATTTTAATCTACTCATTTTGATGTATGTAAATTATATTTCAATATACTTAGTCTATTTTCTTAACAATTCATTTTTTAATGTTTCCCTTCTATTTTGATGATAATATTTAAAAATTTCCATATTTCTTAATGTGATAAGGAAAATTCTATAACTTAATGACCTGTTGTAGTTTGTATAATCCCCTCCCTTGAGTATGGGCTGAATGCTGTCATGTGCTTCCAATCAATGGAATGTGGCGCAGGTAAAGAAGTTGACTCCTATGACTATGCTATACTATATAGAAAAGATAAAAGGTCTTGCAGATGTAGTTAAGGAACCCAATTAATTGAGGTTGACTTAATCAAAAGGAGAGTCCCCCACCCCCACCTGAGGTGGGCCTGACATAATCAGATGAACCTTGAGGAAGAGTGAAGTACTTTTGATCCAGTCTTCTCTTATGTTTTATCTTTACAGTGGTTAGATAATTTTACAGATGAGAAAATGAGAAGCAAAGATGGTTATGTAACTTACTTAACTCAGCTGGGCAATCTATACAACCTGAATGTGATCTTAAATCCTCTAACTGCACCTCATTAGGACCTGAATTCTAGCTGCTAGGATGAGGAAACTTCCTTTCTCCATACACTCAATGAGCATTTATTGTGTAATTATAGCCTGAGACAAATTATCTTGGAATTCTGGGGAACCGGATGCTGAATCCTAGTTTCATGACTCTGGAGCTAGTATGTAGATTTTAGTGTTTTTGGAAGGTGCATGACATGCACTCCTGCTTACTTTCTCAGTTTTGTATTTTCTCATTACAAGCACAACTTTATTCATGTACACACACCCTTAATTAGTATGATAGCCTTCAGATGTGCAAGGGTGCCAGGATTACACAGGTGGAAATGAGCACCTTCTTTATGGTGGAAGAGAGGTTAGCTACCCATCTTGGCATGTATTTTCCTGAGCTTGGGCTCTTCTTTCTGGAAGAGCTCTTTTCTCTCAAGTGTGTTGGAGTTTGTGGTTTTTCCTCTCTTGATTCTTTAACACGACTCTACCAACTTAGAATCATAGAAATTCCTCCAAACTGCTGGCATTCCAGTGACATTCTGCCTTATCTAGTTATTCATCTTCCCTTTGGTGTCTTTCCCAGTGTTAATTCTATCAGTTGTTCTGGAGTTTCATTTGGATACTCATCTTGGGTGGAAGTTGGTTCTCTCCCTTTGCCTATTTTTATTCCTATCTAGTTATTTTATAGTTTTCTCTACCAGGTCCCATTCGTTCTCAGATTAGATCCTGTACTGGCAGCTTACAGCTCCCACAGCTCAGCGTTTTCACAGTTCCTGTAGACCCAGGCAGTGAGCCGGTATTCCCGCCAAGTTACGGCAATGACACTGAGAGGTCGGGAAGCACCTTCCATACCTGCAGCTCAGCATAGCCATCCTGGTGCTGGTCCTTCCCTGACAGAGGTTTTGATCGCTGTTACCTGAAGACTGCAGACCTGGGTGCCATCAGACCCAAGGTACCCTGCTCCTTGCTGTGTGCTGTGAAATAGGTCTTTTCATTTGCTTGTTTCTAATCCAGAAAAACGCTCCCTCTTGCTTTTGCTAATTTTAATGTTTAAAATGTTATCAGTTATGTTTGTAGTGAGGGGTTGCCATGGTTTGTGTCTGGGTGGCCCACCAAGCCTCTTGCAGTCATGGAGGCCGCTGAGTCTAGCGTTTGTGATTGGTTCGTTGTTTTGCGCTGGGATTGGTGGTGTGAGTGCTGCACCCGCCCAGGGGCGGAGCCAGCATACAACATAAGGGAGGGAAGAGGCCTGCTTTTTTTTTCTGCCCTTTTGGCTCTTGAGGGCTGCAGCTGCGTGAACGGCTGCCCTTCAGCCACAGTACCCTGCCTTGGAGCCAGTTGAGTATGGACTGAAACCTCCGAAATTGTAAGCTGCATAATCCTTTCCTTCCTTCATTTTGGGCGTCAGGTGTTTTGTCTCAGCAATGAGAGAAAAAGTAACCAAGACAGGAGTGTTCTTAAAAAGCATGAAATTCCAATGTCATTTTGCCCAGAAACCTTAGGATTTCTTTCTTTAATTGGATTGTCTGTTGGATGCGAATGACTACAACAGGCTCTTCCTCTGTGTTTTAAAAGTTCCTGTGTTTCTGATAAAAATAATCTGTAATTAATTTATTCAGTTCAGTGAATGTTTAACAGCAGGACTAAAACACTTTAAAATCACACTTGGTGCTAGCCAGCTCAAGGACCGGACAGATGCCAAAATATTTTTCATTTGTGTTTTGGTATTTTATATTTGCTAAATATGAGCTATTATGTGATATATTTACATCTATATGATGAACATGAATCAAAACATTTTCCTTCTGATTTTCTTAATTGGTTGTGGAAGGAAAAATGTCTTTAATCTTGTTTGTAAATGATGTTTAATTTTCTTAGTGTTAATTGGTGGCAATGTGAAAGATTCTTGGTAAAAACATACAGAAAGATCTTATTTACGGTTTTAATATCCTTAGTTAATGATTCTAGCACCTGGAGCTATTCTGCTGTGCAACTCCACTCAAGTGGTAATACTAGTAAGGTGAGTTGATATGTTTTGTAAATTATAAATTCGCAAGTTTTCAGGCCAAAAAAAAATTGTGAGTGAATGAATTAATCAAATCAATCTTTAGCAAAACACTTTTATGCATAGCAATCAGATGTTTTTCATAAATGTGTCCCGTCAGACTAATCTAGACCATTATGGAGGACAGACAAGCATGTGAAATCAAAGGGAAGTAGTAAGTACTTGGGAATTACTAGAATAAAATCAGCAGGGTTATAACAATCGTTTGTAATAAAAGGCTTAACATTTAAAAAAAATTCAATTGCATTCGAGAGACACAAATATTGTCCACCTGTCTCACACAAGCCCTCATTTCAGATCCACAAGGTTAAAAAAAGGCTTTACAAATTATGTTTACACATGTATTCAAAATAAAGACAATAACCTTATGATTGAAATCACTGAGATTTGTGACAAGTGCTCCTTTGGTGAAAGGTTGATCTAGCTGCACGTGGTACTTAGCAAGTGCTCAACAGGCCTTCGCACAAGTCTTTTTCCACACACTCCCCAACTTCTGTGTCATAAACACACACCCATGCTTGTGTAGGGAACATGGCATCAGGGAGGGGCAGCTGAATTCTACCAAAGGTTTCCAGATACTTCGATCATATGATTTTGAAAATATAGAAGGCATGGAAACATTATCCTTTCCTTGTTAGGGTTCTTTCATAGACATACTAGGAAAAAATAAACACTCCTGTCCCTGCTTTCAATCTGCACCTGCCTTCTGTCCTTCTACAATCCAACCAGGACGGAGGAGGATATGACTTTTGACCCCTTCAGGAAATTTGTCCATGCTTTGAAATGTTATTACCCTTATTGTTATTTGGTTTTGCCTAATTTAGTTGTTATTGGTGTCCATAAAGCTCCATGGACATTTTATTACCCAGTTTCTCTATTGCAGTGAAAATACTTTTATTAATTGTTGATTTTTATGGAATTATTTTTTGTGGCTGCCACAGAAGAAAAATAAAGAAAAAGAAAAGGAGAAGACAGAATTAAAGAAAAATGAGAAATGAAACAGGAAAAAATTCAGCAGCAAAATGTTCCACAAAAGGATAGAACTGAACTGAGTGATATGTAAAACATGGCTAAAATTGTTTCGTCATTCATCACTGTATCATAGTTACTGCCGTAAAGTGTCTAATTAGCATAAAGATGCCAAAGATGTGATGAAAAGATTACAGTCTAGTGGCTGGAGCTCTTTGGGAAAACATTTATTTCTAAAATAAATTTGGGGAGGGATAGGTAATTTGGAGAGAACAATAGAAAGTTCAAAATAATTAGGAAGTCTTTTTTGAAAAAAATATAATTTCACAATGGTAGAAATACGAGAAAATGTTCCAGTTGGTGTCCATTCTCTTCTAAGTCACAGTATCTACACTGAGCAAGTGATTAATTCCTTTTTAATTTGGACTTAACAGTGAATTGAAAGCAGTGTTTTCAAATGTGAATTCAAGTCAGTGATGTTTGTGACCATTAATAAAAGTTACTCGTGTCAAGTCATAAATTTCCCCAGGTTCCTGTGTATGGAAGGTAAGAACAAGAAGCAAAAGTGTATTGTGTGGAATCTATTACACTAGGAAGCAAAATTTGTTTCAAACAATGATTTTTAAATGTTATAGGTACATTGAAAAATAAGAAGATAAGAATTTTAAAAAATCAACAAAGTCCTTCTTTGGTAAAAAGTTAAAATGGTCACGTGATTGAGTATCAGAGCTAGAAGACTCCTCTGAGGTCTTCTAGCTTATTGTTTCTCACAGTGTGATCTGCGGACCCAGAAAGTTACTAGAGGGAAATAACAAAAGAAAGGATAGAAAATGGGGATCATTTCTGGGCAAGGTAATTAATGAAAGGCTTCTTTAAAGTCTTATTTTATTTTTGTTATGTTTCAGGCCTTTTAATATTAAAGAACACTCTTAATTTCTGAAAGAAGGTATTCTTCAAATTATCACCTGTGTAAGTGTATGCACTTGTGCATGGGGTGTAAGTGTGAGTATCTGAGTGTGTGTATAGCTCTGTAAATCAGTGTCCTATGGGAGACACTTAAAAGTTCCATTCAGTGAACTCCCATTTTTCCCATCTTATAAAGATGGAAACTGAGCTGATAGCAGGTTGAGTGTGCAACCTGTTAGTCGTTGAGCTGTGTAGGGGTTGAGCTGGTCGTGGAGCTCGTACGTCCACATATTGCTCTTTACACCTTGCCCACCTTACAGTGATGCCAATAGTATTGTTTTTCAAGGACCTCACAGGACCATGGGACTTTAAATGTGAGCTTCAACCTGCCTTTTCTAGCCAGCAGGTCCCTAGAACAGAAGACTTTCATTGTTGGCACCCAGGAGTAGAGGAAATGCAGCATAAACCTTGTGTCCCTCAAGGGGCATCCTTTTAAGAGAGATTAGGAAAAGTCTAGAGTGGTGCCGTTGTTCAGATGAATACAGAGGGTGACGTCAAATGCACTAGATCCGGGTGGGTCTGACATCCTGCCTTTCTGCTGTGCCTTGTTGGAACATAGTTCTGAGCAGCAAGGGTCTGGGCCATGGACTAATGGGTCAAGTTTTCTGTGCGTCGTCTGTGTAGGGACGAGGGGAGGCCGTGGGTGTGGAGCCCAGGCCAAACTTCCTTTCTTTGTTTCCTCACACTTTTGATGAAGGGAGGAGAAATAAAGATGGAAAATTGCCAATAAAATATTGGAATTGAACTTAAACATCGATTCTCAATTATGGGACTCTGCTATTTTTTTAGCCAGTTTCCCCCCAAATCTTCCATTTCACTCACTCTTTTGCTTCTCGGAGGCTAAAGAAAGGCCTCACTGTGAGACTTACCTCTTTTACCTCCTTACATCTCTTCTCTTGAGCCTCAGCTTTCTGACTGATTCAGTGGGGATAAGAAATATGACCCCCCAAAATGAGAAATACACATTGACTTAAAACCATTCTCTCATTCTCTCTTCTCTCTCTTTGTTTCTGGAAAGGAATTAATGAATGGAATTCTGGGCTAGAACATGTAATGTATTTCTTGGATGCCAGAAAAATCTGCAATTCCAGCACCATTGTTCTGCCTCCATTGTCACTAAGACAGACACTTTTTGACAGGGTCCCTCTCTCTCCATGGCTGCTTTTGTGGGGGGACAAAGTAGGTACATATGGCAGTAGGCAGGAGTGTTTTGCTGTGAAACAAAAATTTTTTTTCAGTTGCATGTGGCTCTTTTTAATTAAAGATACTCACTTCTGCCATACAATAAGATGTTTTCTAGACAAAAGCTTTATGTAGACTGTGAAGGAATAAGTTTCCTGCCCCTGTGCCAGGACTTAAATACTCCCTGGAGACAAAGAAGACTCCAGAGAGACCAGAAAACAATGTCGCAGAGCTACTACAGTGTCACAGAGATACTTGTGTCCTGAGATACACAAATCCCATTTGCTGAAATACCTTGGGAACAAGGCTAGTTTCATAAAGAAGGAAGAAAGATAGGACATGCCCAGGAGGTCTAGTTTTCACTGGAAAGCAATGTCGCAATGAGGTCCCCCTATGGTAGATAGTGACCTGAAGCAACAATGCTTCCACATGCATTAGTGCATAAAGGAAGACGCCACTGTGGACAGGCATTGTGAAGCTCCCTCTTGATTCTACCATCCGATGACTGTAAGAACTGAAAGGACTTCTACTTAGTTTTCACATCCAGAAAGTGGACATGGCAATGACTGTCCTTGCATTTTGACTTCAAGTGAAAATTAAAAATAATACACGTCAAGTCCTCTTATGTGACAAGTATTAAAGAAATAGCTGCAATTGCATTTTAGTATGTTTCTTTCATTGCTCATGTTCCATTGTCATGTATTTTATTATTTTTTTTCCAAGTCCTTCCCCGGGCATTAGGGTTGAACCTTCTTACCCCCTCAGTCTCTCTCTGTGGTTCTCTGGTCCCACTGCTGGTCTCACCGCCCCCACCTCTCCTTCCTCCTCCATCTGCTGCCACATTGTTCAATTCTGCTGTGTGTTCGGCGCCACGAAACTGGCAGGCAAACACGTCCCATTGGACATCCCAGGTATGGGGCCGAGGCACACAGCCAACTCATAATTACTTTCTAGAAAGTTATTTTTCTAAGTGCTAATGTAGCACATCCTAAATCCTACGCACGTAGGCCGTAGGATTAGCTGGAAAGTGCTAAAGTATTTTCCGTTACTGCTCTGCTTTTTGTAACCTTGAACAAGTCATTTTCACTCTTCTCTTCTCACTTTCCTAATGGAAAGATTAGGGAGATAATATCGGTAAGGTGCTATCTAAATATGAAATGAGGTATAACGGAAATAAATATCATACTGCACCTGTCAGAGCTGCTGATCCTCTCGACAATGTGTTTTTCTGTGACCTTCAGTGTCCTAGGAGTCATCCAGGAAGCAGTAATACAAGTCAAGATTTATTCAGTTCTCCAAACTTCCTAGCATTCCTGCTCAGCTCGTTTTGCTGCAGGCTGATTCTTTTTACCACTCATTCAATGAACATTCCTGGAGAACCTACTATGGGTCAAAGGATTAAATGAGGAGCTGACGATTTAGAAATGTTTTGAAATGAAAAGCAGTGCCTGTTCTGAGAACACTGCATGCTTGTAGGGGGAGAGACTGAATAACAAGCCTCGTAGTCTATGCAGGATAGAGGTGAGCAAAGGACGCTACAGAAATGCAAGTCACAACGGTATAGCTACATGAGGTTTTTCACCTGTAACTTTAAATTAGTGAAGATTAAGTAACAATGTAAAAATGTACTTCCTCATGCTCTCTAATTGACCTAATTGCACCAACCACCACATTTCAAGGGCTCAGTAGTGACATTTGGAGGGACACTCTACAGGGCAGCGCAGACACAGACTATTTCCATCAACCCAGAAAGTTCTACTGGACGATTCTACAACTTTCTACTTCTCCAAGGCAATCATCTGATGGTCCAACTGTCCACTAAGGCTGAACAATACACTAATAACTGTTTTAAATCCTATTACCTGCATTCAAATCCTACCTTTTGTCATCTCTAGAAATTTCTGACTTTGGACAAACTGTGTAACAACTCTGGTTCCCAGGTTCCTAGTAACAGAGCCTACTGGTGTTGAGACTTAAATGAGTTAAAATGTGCAAAGAGTATAGAATGATGCTCCTTAAATGTGCTAGATAAATGTTAGTTAGTTGCTAGTATCAATATCAAGAAGCCTGACACTTGCTTCCCTATTCATTTCCGGTCTATTCCTTAGTTCTTATCCTCAAATACTGCATTCAACATTGTCCTCCAGGACCCCAACTTGATAATAACCATATTATGAGCTTTCCCTTGTGCTTCAGATCAGTCCTCCTCAGTTTTCCTCCAGTTATTTCTGTCCCAGATTTTAGTCATGCCATTTGTAATATCACCGCCTTTAGTACCCAGCTTTGTCAATGACAGGGTAAAGGACATTACAAAAATGACCTCTTATGAAGTAAACTTCAGAGTATCTCGGTAAACTGGAGGAAGAGAGAAGCTCACAAAATCGCCCTGTATTCTCCTAGGTCACAAGAAACATCTAAAAGAACCTTGGAAGTGGGTTGTTTTTCAAACTCAAGAGTAAATTGTTTCCTGTCATCTCATGTAGCCTCATAAGCGAACACAGCCTGAATGTTCATACCTACAGCTCCCTATAAGGTAAATTAATACTTCAGTATAATGTTTCAAAATTATAACATGATTTTTGGCTTGTTATTTCAGCCATTGCTTGGTGCTTTGACTAATGATGAAAAAGTATAAAATCACTTCATAAATGGTTTAAATAGTGATCGTGTTCATTTCTTCCCTGAATTTCTCTTTTCTTAAACCCATAATCATCTATTCTAGTACAAAAATACACACTCTTTGTGAAAAAGTTTTCTTAACACATTTTTTTCCTCTGCCAGAACTATTTTCATTTAAAAATTATAGCTTATAGACTGAAGATCATTACTTCCCTGATTTCTAGCCGATAATTTCTATGCGAGTGCTATAAAAGTGTCATTCAACATCTTGATATTTTGATCTTCATATATATAGTTTATAAAACTCATTTGCATACCATCTCGGCAAAGAAAGTTTATTTGGGCAATCAATTGCACACAACTGTCTGTTTCCTAGTAGCTACACGAGCTAGTCCCAGGCAAGCCGCGTACAGTGTGAAACTTCAGCTTCTCTTTGTCCCTGCCACGTGACAGCTTCTGCTCAGACCTGCTGCTCAGGGATCACTGTGCACTGTTCTAGGAATTCCCAACTCGGATGCCTTCGGAGCTGCAGCAGCTAAAGAGAATGAGCGAAGTCAACAGAGAGTGAAAGGGTGATTCCTTCCGGCGATCATGAAAGTAGATGTCTCTTGCAAAGAGTAGCCCTTCATTGCAGCAGATTAAAACTTAATCATTCCAGATGTTTTCAAGAAGATCCTGAAATCCAGATTCAATTTGAAAACATAATTTGCACAAATATTACATAGAGCATATGAAACATATCAACCTGTAGTCCCTAACTATCTGCAACATCAACACTTTTTTGTTTTTTTTCCCTCAAATTATACCTATCTCTGCTGGGATTAGAATGAGTTAAAGTAATAACCATGTATAAAAATACAAATGATATTACATGTATGTATTAATATACATTAGAAACTAACTCCTAACAGAGTTAGGAGTTAGGAGTGGAATTAGAGATGGACTACTTATTAGCAACATTATTGATTAAAAATACCCAGAAAATCAATTTAACATTTCAATAGATATCTTTTGAAGGCCACATCAAAATGCATAATACTGATTCAGTTAATTTTAGATGTGGAGCCAAAGGCTGCTAGAAGTAGACATACTAAGCATGCTCCCTGTTTCTTGCATGTAGTTAAATCTCTGCACTCTTCTTAGTCAAGGGAATGGAGTGGAATGTGTGGAGGAGGATACAGAAAAGAAGGAAATATCTGCTACCATTCCCTAAGGAGAGACCCAAGGGTTCTAATTTGTAGATGATAGCAGTCAGGAATAAATGAACCAGGTAAGACATTAATGGAAGGATTGGAATTAACATCCACATGTTATTAGTCTTTCCCTAGTGAACTCTCTTGTATGCTGTAGACTCCCATCTAAGTACTAACCTTTGAGATCATCCAAGATCTGGTGTGTTCCTGGTGGTAGGGCCAAATCAGGCACACAAGCTTAAACACTGCATGGTTTCTCTTATGGGAGAAACCCAAAGTATAAATAAATTACAGAAAAAAGTTAAAGATCAATAATGGGAAACAGGGGGATAGGACTTTTGTGGAAAGAAGGGGAGCAAGAGATAATGGGTTGGGGGAGGGAGAGAAAGGGAGAGGGATAAAAAGAGAATTAAGATATATGTGTTGTGTGCATCCACTAACTCCTCATCATGAAAAGAACCATCATGTACTGTAAATGTGTACTAGTAAAAAGGTAGAAAAAACAAAATTATAAAAAGCAAAATATATAACATAACCAGTATCTTTACAAATAAAAACAATCAATCAATAGATAAATTTTAAAGACATTTAGGAAAGCTGTAGACCTCTTTGCTCTAGACACATATGAAAGACCACACAAGCGCACAGAAAATAGGAATTTATGACTAAAACCTCAACTGAAAAAAAGTTTCCTGTGTATGTGGTGAAATTAAGGACCTGCTTATTCTCTCCTCCCACACCAAAAATCTTCCAAGTTAAGACAAATGCGCTTCTTTGAAACAATTTATTTTTGAGATGTAATTATTAAATATAGAAGGTTAGCCATAGTTTTCCCACACGGTTGCAAACAGAATATGCTGCTAGATCAGATCCTTCTCTCTACCAGCATCTGAAAACTAGCTCCCTTGTCTGTCCCCCCACCCTGAGGAAGGGGAAAGTGTGATTGTAAATTAACCCTAAGAAATTCCGTGGTGTTATTTTTCCTAATGTTTGGAATTAAAACAAAATCCAAGGTGGCATGAAAATAGGAGGGTTATTATTATTAAACAAAGTGTAAGGAAAAGAAGGATGAAAGAGATGGAAGAGAGGTGATGGAGGGATGCATGTAACCAAAATATGCCATATCCGTGCAGATTTTGTGTGCATATATTGAAGTAGATTTGTTTTTTTCTTTTTTTGCGGCACTGGGGATTGAACTCATGACCTCACGCTTGCCTGGCAGGCTCTTAGGCCACTGAGCTAGATCCCTGGCCCTGAAGCAGATTTTTTTAAATATAGTCTTCAACTAGACCTTTGAAGAGTAAGATCTTTATGAGATGGAATATATTGACTTTGCCACTGATTTTGGGAGTAAGCAGTTATATATTCTTTTAAATGATCAAGAGCATCCTAAGTAAAAGAAATAACCAAATGTAGGGATAAATTCTGCTTTCTTCTGCCACATATGTGAATAAAGTGTGACATGAATCTGATAGAAACTTATTTGAGGTTTCAACCCTGAGTGGTAATAAATGAGAAGGCACTGCTGCATTTGCTAAAATAAAACAAAATCAACTTCATTCACAGAAGCAAGAAAATTTCCAGCTGTGGACACAGTTCAGTTCTGAATTATACATCTTGGAACACTGTTAAGTCAAATATTTGAGTGTCTGTAAAACTGGGCCTTGCTGTTTCAATTACAATCTATTATGCATCTGTCCTTCTTTACAAGGCTGGTATTAGGAGAGCAGCATGTCCCTTCCTCTGCTCAGACAGATCTTCAAAAGAAATCTAGTCCGATGGGCTTACGTTGGCAGTAGTAGGAGGAACATCAGTTAAGTGATAGACCTCAGAAAGTAAGTGATAAAACATGTATCTTCCAGGAAATTGTTTTGAAACAAGTCTGTATTCTTTAGAAGTCATCTTTATGTAATGGACATTAAATGCTTCCTGTAAGGATGATTTTATGGCTTTTGGTTTCAGGGACTTAGCCAGTTTCTACAGGCAATGTCCCAGATGGCTTCCCTGTGCTCCGGAGGAGCAGACACTATAGGGCTGGTCCGCATGAATGTTATGTGTACCTCTGGTTCTTTCGCCAGCTTGCGAGAGCTTGGTTGTATTCCATGGGAGCCACATTATGACACTATTATGGACTTCACCACCACATTTAATATTGCTTCCAAGGGAGCGTGGGTGTGAGGTTGCAGTTTATGATTCCAGAACAAATCTCACCCAGCTAAACCCCGGCAAAGCAAGGATCTCTGAACTGAGTGCTAATGATGCCTATGGTGGTTGCAGAAAAATTATTCCCAAGAGTGAACAAGTAGGAAGAGAGCTTTCAGGCTGCACTGTAGGTTCCTAGTGCGCTAAAGCTTCTCAGGACTGTTTGATAGCAGTGAAGACAGAGATAAGAGATAAGATGAAATATGCCCTCTAAGACCCAAGAATATATAGTTACAGTGTGGCAGACTTAATTTATTGCATATAATAACCCTGTGTATTAGTTAGCTATTGCTGCATAACAATACATTTAAGATGCAATGGCTTCAACATTAACCATTTACTCTGGTTCATGAGCCTACGAACCAGTCTAGTGGTTCTGCTAGTTTTATCCAGATCAGTTGTAGCTGTTTTTTGGCTGCATTGGTCTTACTTGGGCTCTTTGTAGTTTTCAGTGTTAACTGGCTATGGGCTGGTCTAAGATAGTCTTGTTTTTTTCTCATTTTTTTTTCATTGCTCCAGTAAACTATCTTGTCCATATTTCTGTAGTTATAATAGAGAAGCAAAAACGGTCATAGAAATTCAAAAGAAATGATTTATTGAGCCTCTGCTTATGTCTCACTTGCTCACCTCAATGACCAGAACTGAGTTCATAGTCAAGCAGTAAGGCAGAAAGTCGTAGCTCCAATTGAAGGAATGAACAAAAGCCACTGTCAATGCCATCACCCTGCCAAACTTCATGAAATAAATAATTATATTCTCGTTCTACAGAATAAAAAAGCAGGGCTGAAAGAGATTAAACCATTTGTCCAAAGGCAGATGACAAATAGCAAGGCCAGGTTTCGTAAGTACACTCAAGGATCCTCAGGTTTCCTAGAGCACACATCTCTAATGCATTCAGACTTTGGCCGCGTTCTCTTCTCTTACCTCTTCCTACAGCCCAGCCTTCATGGTACTGACCTCACACAGTTCATTACCCATGACTTCACCTGCTCATGCTCTTACCCAGAGTATTTCAAGGAGTCCCTGTTATTTGCATCATCAGTTCTCAACCCCTTTCACTTGACTCTCTTAAAAAATTACTGAGAACTTCAAAGAGTTTTTATGTGGATTTTATGTTTACCATGTTAAAAGTTAGAACTGAGCGATGCAAAGATACTCATTATTTAAAAATTAAACTTTTACATGTTAACATAAGTAACATACTTTTAAAACGGAAAACAAGCATATTTTTCAAAACAAAAATAATTAATGAGAAAGTGACGGTGTTTTTCATTCCTGCAAAATTAACATCTGGCTTGATGAATGACAGCTGGATTTCTCATACATGACTTTGCATTCAATTTATTGTGATGGCACATGTCAGAGAGCTTCTGGAAAACTCCACTATGCATTTGTGAGACAATAGGAGTGGAAAAAGTCAATAGAATCCTTAAAATTGCTTTGTGAACTTCCTTTGAATTCCAAAGACGCCTGGGTTTCCTGAACCTGTCTTGAGAACAGTGATCTACAGCATCAAGTGTGAGTCCTTTTCCCTTTTGTTTGAAAGGTTTTCATGACTTTGGCTTAATTTATCCCTGAGGTGAATGCATTCACATTTCTATGACTAGCTATTTAACGTGGGCTGTTTAATCTCCCATCTGCTCAATATGCATACTCATTTCTAACTCCTGCATTTGTTGTATAAGTGAATTAAATGTTCTATGTAAAGTAATCAGCATTATGCACAGCAGGTTGTAAGTCCTTAGTAGCATACTGCAGGTGATGCTACTATGAGTAGTTGCATTTTATTCAGCAAATGTTAAGTGCTTACATTAGAAAATATTCTATTTTTTGACATGGCAATAAAAGTTGTATAAATAATTGTCTTTCAGAATAATATAGTTTATAGCAAAATGAAATCCTAATTTATTCATTTCATGAATGTTTATCAAGGACCTATTTTGTGCCTGTGAGTGCTCCAAAGCTTATTGGAGGAGCTCCTAGCCTAGTCTTAAAGATTGCGGGAGATTTTATGCAGATAGCATTTGAACTAGATCTTAATAAATATGCATGCTGTTGTGAGCACAGGGGGACAGGTAAAGCTGCTCCCTGACTTTCCCCCCAAATAGGGCCTAACTGGAAAACAATCAGACTTAAAAAGTAGAGATCAAAAATGCTAGCCCCCATCAGCTTACTCTTGCTTTACCTGACTTACAAAGGAACCATAGGGCAAGAGAATAGTGCTGGCCAGAGATTATATCCTTATAGAATTTGTGCTTTAATTTGCACATCAATAGTGACCCCAGAAATCTAGAAATTTTAGAATACTAGGATCATTAACTCCGTGCAATGGAGAAAGAAATGACCACACAAAAATAGGTGTTGATCTAGACTTTACTCCTGGGCAGTAGTTTACACAAGTTTGCTCTTTAAGACAAGGGTTTCTTGTGAAAAAGTATTACATCCATTTGGGAAAAAATGAGACGTACTATGTGTTGAAATGCTATACTGTACTCCATAAATATGTAAAAGTATTATGTATCAATTAAAAATAAAAATGTGTTACCTGGGCTGTATAAGGTAGCAGTAGAAGATAAGGATGAAAGAATAGAAAGTGATATACCTTGAGTTGATGAATAATAACAATAACTATGGCAATTATGGCATCCAAATCTGAACATCACCGCTCACAATCATGCTTTTACATGTAATATCATATTCTTATTTTATGAATGATGAAAATGGAAATGCGGAGAAACTCATTATTGAGTTGACCAAGATCACATTTCCAGTAAGTGGTAGAACTGCAGCAGGTTTTCTGGAATCTTTTCACCCCTTCAACTGTACTGTGTAGTTTATTCTACATGCTAGAGATGTGGTATGAAGTTATAAAATGTTTCTGCAAGAAGTTTTATTTTTGCCGGTGTGGTGGCTCACGCCTGTAATCCCAGCACTCGGGAGGCAGAGACAGGCGGATCGTTGTGAGTTCGAGACCAGCCTGGGCTACAAAGTGAGCTCAAGGCCAGCCTGAATGGCATAGTGAAACCCTGTCTCAAGAACACCAGGGCTGGGGATCTAGCTCAGTGACCTAAGCACCTGCCTGGCAAGCACAAGGTTGTGAGTTCAATCCCCGGTGCTGCAAAAAAAAGAAGTTTTATTTTCAAGGAAAGGAAACACAATTCACCTTTTGGGAAATGAGTATTTTCAAAGTTGAAAAATACTTTATTAGAATTTTTGTTTACATAAAAAGAGGGCCTAGAATCTAGGGCCAATTCATCAGACAGTTCTGCAGGATGAAAGCATAAGGTATTTTCTCAGAATAGGAAATGGTGTAAATTGAGCTTTTGCTTCAGGAGAATGAGTTCCTAGGACTTGGGCAGGAAAGAACACGTAGGCAGGAACTTGTGCTGGACAGATATCAGGTCCCTTAAAATAGCATGCCCAGGGAGGTAGACTAGGGACTGGGTGGGGATATTGCTAAACAAGGAAGGTTGTGCATCAGGAATGCTTTTTAAACTTTAGGAGAATAATAGTTTCTTTAGAGCCTTGAATTTGCCTTTTATGCATTGTTGCTTTCTTGTGCAATTCTTAGTCAAAAAATAATAAAGTATTACATCTTAGTATAGTATAGTTTTGGATTAGCAATGTCTTCAGAACTTTAAGCAGTGAGATTATAGGATTTGTACTTTACTTTGGACATCAAAAGTGACCCCAGAAATCTGGAAACTTTAGGATGCTAGGATCACTAACTCCTTGCAATGGAGAAAAAAGTATGTTTGAGGAAGAAATCTCACGGGCAGTGTAAAACCTGCTTAGGAGGAGAGAGAGAATGAAACTAAGGAAACTAGTCTGAAGATTTTTGCAAAAGAGTTTAGAAGACTATGAATAAGGACAGGGCCATGAGATTAAGGAGAAGGAGAAACACAGCAAACATTTTAGGAGACTTGAGAACATCTTGAATGTGGAAGATCAGAGAGACAGCAGTGTTTCTTATAAACACAGGCTGTAATAACCAGGAAAAGTTTCCAAGTGGGGGAAATTTAATTCTGTGCCAGCATAGACAAAGTAATTTGTTACTGGTGTTGTTCAAATTTCTTCTCAGTCACTCTTTAACCTGTGCTGACTGGAACAAGTCAAATTTCATCAGCACCCTGCAAAACCGAGTGAGACTGTATGTTTGAGATTGGTGTGTCACTGTTTGCTTCTGGACAGCTAGACAAGACACTTTGCCTGCCTTCTTAATCCTACACTTGACTTCACTCTCCCTGTTTAGGTTACCCTTGACCTCCTGAGGTATCAGCTTTAGATCCCAACTTTAGAGAAATGCATATCTTCTTGTCTAGAATCAGTCAGTATTGTCGGTGATGAAGGAAATGATCAATATCTATATCTGTATCTGTGTTTATATTTATATCTATATTTTGTGTGTGTGTGTGCGTGTTGCCCAGAAAGGTAGCTGCTAGTTCCACATAGCAACTGAACATGTGAAAGGTGGCTAGTGAGATGGAGGAGTTGATTTTTAATCTCATTTTAATAACTTCCCATTTGCCTTATGTAGTCCCACATGGTCAGGTGCATAGTATAAACTCCAGATCTTGGTGTCCAACATCCTATCCAGACTGTCAGAGCTTTTAGTTTAGGGAAATTTTTACCTACTTGCCTTGCCTGCATGAACCAGTAGTTGCAGCAGGCGTAAGCACTGGCCCTATTATAAATCTTTTGAGAGTTCCTCTCAGGGATTGTGCTGGCAGCCTGAATGAATTAGTATTGTGTATGTAGAAAAGCACAATGTAATTAATTATATACATTTGAGTCATTCAGGTTTAATTTTTTGAAAGTTGCATATTAAAACTGGGATTTTCTGCAAGATTCCTTGCTTAAAAAGGGGAAAAAATTCTAGATTTAATAGTCTCCTCTCTATGTCCTGGATTTGTGTTTGAATCACTGCTACTTGGATTCTCTTGACAACTTGTCTCTCTACTATTGATACAACTTTATCGGGTGGCAAATTTCAACCCTTCATCATATGGACAAATATTGAGAACATTTGGGCTCCTTTGGCTAGTCTATACCTTTCCAACTATCAGACAAAAACTCACCTACCTGAAGTTGCAGTCTGTTGAAGTTTCACATATGTTTGGCAAGTTACATTTTAACTCACCTTGTGCTAAGATGTTAACAGGTCACAAATGTTTAATCATTGTCAGTTATTAGTATTCTATAGCAGGAGACTTTAGAGTCCTGAGCCAAACCAGGGACTAACAGAGAATCTTCCAGCTTTCCCAGGCTGGCACATGATCACTATAAAAGTAGAGGGAAAGATGAACAAATCCAATTCAATAAATATTTAGAATGTGATAACGACATGGGAAGCTTTTAGGCAGAGGAAAATGATTTCTGTTTCTTGCGCCAAGAAAGTTACCAGGCAAACCTCCTTCTACTTGCAAAGCTGAGGCTAATATCTGCAATTTATTGGACCTTTCTTCCAAGGACCTCAAAGTATGATGTAATCCAACCCTGACATTTTTATTAAATATATATATATTTAAAATACTTGACTGTTCACACAAAGAAGTATGGACATGTGCTAACCTTATGCTTTGTGTATCTCTATAAATATACAAATGTGCACATATATGCACATACATACACACATATGCTCATGTATTCATATTATATATGTATAGATGTATGTAAATGTGTTTTTGTATTGCATGCATGTGTATAGATATATGTGCATGTGTGTATGTATGTGTGTGTGCACGTGCGTGTCCTCCTTCAGTAACCAACCGTAGTGTTGTACATTGTTCTCTTTGCTGAGAAGTAAGAAGTTCTGCCATTTACTATCTATGCAAGGTGGGGCACGTCTCAAACTTCTTCAGCCTGAATTTTCTTATAAAATAAAAATAATGGTACTTCCCAAAGTTATTGAGAAAATTAAATGCAAGAATAGATGAAAAACAAGTACAATAGGAAGTCATTTAAGGTCAACGTATCCGATGCTGGAAAATGAGAAACTGCTCTTTCTCCAACATGATTATGAGGAGTTGTGCTGGAGTCTGATTTGACAAATGTACTGGGAAGCATATGGGTACATTTTCTGGACAGATGGCTGATACATTCTGTGCTGCACTTTGCATGGCTTTCTACGCAGTTGCTTTAGCACGGAGAGCCTCTTTCAGGAATCTTTATGGGGATAGAAACCATGTTAGGTGAACCTCAACAAACAAAGAGTTAGAGGCTTGAACCTAATGCAAACAGTTTCCTGGACATTTGGTACGTAGTGTAAATAACATCTTGAATGCCACCGAATGTCAATACCAATGCTTGATGATACCACATAAATTCAGCTGTAATTGAGCAAAGCTAAATCCTACCAATCAAAATGCCGAAATGAAGGCTAACTCATGGAGATTTTATGCCTTTATATGAGATGTTCCCATATATAAGGTGTGTGTGTGTGTGTGTGTGTGTATTTATATTTCCTTGGCTTGACAATTCTTATCTTTTTGAGAATGTCGCAATTAAATAGCCTTTCTCACATAGCAGCAGTTTTAAGGGCTAAGCTATGGAATGGAGGAAGGATGATTTATGGAAATTGTTTATCTTCTATGGTGTTGTGTTCCTGCTGCATTAAAAATTAGTAAGCAAATCCAGGTATAACAACTTTTAAGAGCAGCTTGGGTTCATAGGAGGTTCAGTTCCTGAGTGCTAGCACATTTATGACCTTGAAACAGGTAATGCAGAGGTTAAAACAAATTGCTGAAAATGACTGGGATAAGATGTTTCAGTAAAGTGCTGTAGTTGGGCACGTTACAAATGATAAATTTGTGATTTCAGGCACAATATGAAACACACCTACTGCCCGTTGCTTCCTACTCAGTTGTCTGATTAA
>RJWT010001763.1:0-33418 GCA_004365215.1 Cuniculus paca
TATGTTACTCCTAGAACGTGAGGAAACAACAGAAAAGTATTTGTGATATTTTCCTAATACAAAGTAATAGATCTTTAGATTATAATTGGGACAATTTAAATAATAGTGCTCAAAAATCATCTCTTATTCAAAGAGTCATAATTAATATTTTTGGTTAATAGCCTTTCAAGTATGTATATACACACTTTTATTTTTAGATGGGAGTGGTATCATACTAAACATATATTCATTTTTTGCTTAACAATGTATCTTGACTGTATTTCCATGCCATCAAAGTTTATGACATTATTTTTGTGACTAAATAATATTTTATGTTTCAGAAGTAATATTTATTTTGAAAATTTATGCTTTCTAACTTTTCTTCTATAAATCACACTATTTATAATAATAGATTGTAATCCAAATACAGAAAATAATAATAGCTTCCTTTTATTGAACACTTGATATGTATCAGGCAATATTTTCCTTATTTTAGATATGTTCCTCAATTTACAAAGTAGGAATTATTTTTGTCTTAGTATAGCAAGAAAATTTGTGACAGATGAATGCTTTTTTGTAAAAAGTGATAAATTCTAAGCATCTAGAAAATATTGTAGTCAATTAGGTCGTCTAATGAACTGGCTAGCCTAATGGCCAAGACTATGTTCTTTTTTGGTTCATCGTATTATTTTATAGGTTAAATATCTTGAAGTATAATGATGACCTTCAAAAAGAAAACCCATGTTAATGTTTTTGCTATATCATATTAACTAAAAAGGTTTGTGTTACCTGTACTCAGAAAAATGACTTGAAAAAAATCCTGACCAAATTGAAAATACTTATGGCTAATAAAATCCAAAATTTTGGTATTATTTCTACTTTCAAGTTTAATAATTTCTGAGCAACATTTGTTCTTGACTTGATAATACTTCTGAAATGTCTGCCATTTAGATCTCTGTTATCCTTTTAATACATCAGCATTTTACACTGATTAATACTGGCACAATTACTGGTCCAAGACATGACAGTCCACAAGACTTCTCTTAACTTTGAAAAATTTAAATTTTTAAAAGCTGAACTTTATTTAGTTTTAAAGCCTATGCTCAATCTCACAGAAAAGAATTTTGAAAAATGGAATGTGACAGAATTTGACCAGCTTCTTACCACAATGTCAACTTCCTCCTAGTTGTACCAACACAAGTAAAATGGTATGTCAGGAAGTTCAAGAATTCCCAATTACGTACAATTAACTTAGGAAACAGTTCTGTTATATATGTATCAATTTCCTTTCAGAATTATCTTTTGCTGACACTTAATCTAACCTAGTTTTAGTTTCTATAAAACATGACCAGAAGACAGAAAATGAGGACAGGGGTGGGAGTTTCTACAGCTATGCAATGTCTACCTATAGTGCTTAGAAACACAATTATTAAATGAGGGCTTTAGATTTAAATGTCATTTAATAAAAATTTAATTGAAAAGAAAGGCACTTCTTGTATGCAAATGTAGAAATCCATGACATACAGATTCAAGGGATTGTTCTGATAACACAGGACAAAATAGTTTAGAATAACTGCAACTTTTTCATTCTCTTTGTCACTTTTGACTCCCCCTTTCCCTATGAGCCTGCCTTTAATTTAAATAAAAAAAATGCAGGGAGAAATTTTTTTACTTGGACTAAGCAACCTTGCTTATATACAGGTAAGTTTAAATTTTCGACCTTATGATTCCTTCAGCAGTCTAAAAGATACTCCTGTTCAGGAACTTTAAAATGCTATTTAGCATAATTTAATGCACAAGTGTACTTTTTGATGAAGTACTTCTTTAATAAAATTAAAGCAACTGCTATATTAATTCTAACTACTGTCAAGTATCCTAACTTAACCATATTCATAGCACAAATTTTGAAGCATTATGGGAAATAGCTATCTGTCTTAAATTTCACATTAGTTTTTAGACTAGATCTGCTATATCTTACCTAAGTATTCTTGACCCTCCACTTCTAACTCTTGGCACTTTCTAAATTAAAAGGAACCATGTCCTGTCTCCTCATAGACCCTTTCATCTTGCAGTAACGTGAGATGTTGAAATTTTTTCAGCCTTTCTTCCATTTCTCCTTCCTTCTCAAGAAAGAGAGTTTAATTTTAATATGAGTTCACTTTAGTCAATGGCAATCATTCACATCATATTTATTTTGTAATTCTTTTCTTGACTCTTTCTGGATTTCTGTGGAGAAGCATTCTCAACGAAAAAATGGATTGAACAAAGGTCAACTACAGTGGTGACATTTAATAGCCTAAACACTATGAATATTTCCTAAACAGCAATTTTCTTTCTGCCTGGCTGTTCATCATACTTTCTATCACATTTTATTTTCATTTTTTCGTTTGTTTTCTCAATTTCTCCCCTATACTCCTACTGTCTTTAGTTTATCCAGACTTGCACATTTGATAAGGTGTTGCACTAAAAACTGTACATAGTCAATCTTTTTCACAAGGCAAAAACTACCAACCTTAGCCTGTTAGTATAAAAGGTCAAAATGTAAATTTGGCTCAAATCTGCTTGGAATACAGTATCTATATATGAGCTTTAGACATTATCTTTATTGGTTATTATATAATTGGTTTTGGTGTTGTCTTACACAGAAGCCACAAAATAAATATTGAATTAATATAATATTGTGAGCAAATTAATACTTTCACTTATTTTCATCTTTGGTCTTTTAAGTTCCACATGCCTCTCATCCTTAATGATGCAGTTCATGAATTATTTTGTACTCTTATCAAGAATTGTATCGTGCTAGAAATTAAGCCAAGGCAAAGCTTCCAAAAGGTC
Source organism: Cuniculus paca (assembly GCA_004365215.1). Lineage (NCBI taxonomy): Eukaryota > Metazoa > Chordata > Mammalia > Rodentia > Cuniculidae > Cuniculus > Cuniculus paca. The sequence continues at coordinate 2,815 of RJWT010001763.1, forward strand.
TTTAATAAGAACACATCATGTTTTCAAACAAAAATAAAAGCAATTGAATCACTAACTTTAAGACAAATGAGTACTTACATGTAATTTGTTTTCTGCCTATATATAATTATAGATTCATTATTTAAGTAAAAATTAAGATATATACTATCTTATTTCATATGTATTTATGAAAATTGTTTAACTCAGTGTGAAAATTTTAGCCAAGTAGTAAGGTGCAAATTTATTTATTTATGTAATAATTTTATCTGGCAAAGGCTCTATTAATAGTGAATCTTTCCAGTAATCATTTGACCTTTTCTTTCTTTTGTCTTTCTGGGAAACATGAGGACAGGTCATAACTGGAATCATTATAAAGTAAGATAAACCTATTGTGTCACTTGGCCTGATTAGCGTTGACACTTTCGGTGAATTTTAAATAGATTGTGTGAGAATATGTAATATTTTTCTTCTAGTGCTCATTTATATTTTAGAACATTTTCTGGAGTGACCTGAAGGTAATAATTTGAAAAGAAATACTAGGTCATGAAATGCAATTATGGGAAAGATACAGTTTTATCTACCAAAGAGTTGAAGAATCATATCAATTTTTGTTAATACATCTTTCTGCAAGTCATTTAGCTAGTAATACTGCAAAGAAATGCAAAGCATTAAAAAAGGAAAGGTTATCCTTAATATAAAAGCAGATATATATAGAATTACCCTAAACTTTATTTACTTTCTCTTTTCTCTTTGGTCTTTGGTGCTTATGAATTAATACTTCATTTCATTTGGAACACTTTTTATATCCATTTATGAAAGATATTACTTATTCAATTATATTGATAACTCTATTGGACCCAAAAGGTTAAACAAATTTGACTTCTTTGCAATATAGGAGTAAACTTTACTTTTTTGCTTTTAACTAGTCTTTCTTAAAAGTCTCATAGGTTGAAATTTCTAGAACTACAAATAACTCAGTAGTAAAATGAGGAAATTATATTAGTGGGAGTTTGCCCAAAAATGGTAAGGGAATCTATAAAAAAAAATCGCTACTCTTCTTAATTGACAGGGAGCATGAACTATAATAATGATGGAAGTTTTTTCCCCTTAGGCTGGGAGAAGTACTCTGTACAAACTGAAGTGCGAAAGCCATTTGGTAAAACATTTTGGTAACACTTGTAAAACTACAAATGTATAAAAATCTGTAATCAAACTAGTGACAGCTCTACTACATAAATAAAAATGTAAGCAGGCAAGAACATATGTGCCCTGTTGATACATTATATTACTGTTTAGATTGGCAAAAACATACAAGCCAACAAAATATACACCAAGAGAAGACTGGGTAAATGCAGGGATCCATATGTTGCCTATTATGTAGCTACCAAAAATAAAGTATTAGGCCAAGCATGGAAACGCATTCCTATAATCTCAGCACTCAGGAAGGAGAAACAGAAGGAAAGCCACAGCTCATAGTGAGTTCAAGTCCAATCTAAATGATGTAGCAAAGCTTTGTCTCAAATAAATAAAATAAAATAAAATAAAATAAAATAAAATAAAATAAAATAAAATAAAACAGTAAATGTTGGTATGGTGACAAAAACCTGTGGTTCCAGCTACTTGGGAAACCAAGGCAGAAGAATTGCTTGAATACAGGAATTAAAGACCAGCATTGGCAACACAACAAGACCTTGAAAAGCAAAGCAAAACAATGCAAAGCAAAGCAAAGAGAATGCTAATAAGTGCTACCATATGCATTGATTTCGAGGAGTATGTCAATAATAGATATAAAAAAAAACAAGGCAATAATACCAAAACCAGTGAAGAACTCTGTTCCTATACATGTGACTACATTTGCAGAAATAGGTGAAAGGAAAGATTGATGCAAGACATATGATGTGACTGACAGTTGAGAATGGGAGAGGGAAGGGCGAGAAAGATTGTTAAAATTTTCTTAATAAATTTTTACATTGTTGTACCAGTTACGATACACATGAATTATTCTAATAAAACCAGAAATATCACTACTAAGCTAATACACACATATGTACGTACACTCACATACACACACATAACCAAGTCTAAATTAGTTGTACTAATGTATCTTAGTTAGGCACTAAAGATATCTCAGCGCAGTACCTTAGTGTATGTAGAAAGGGAGTGAAATCATGAAGTCATTCTCTTCTTCAGGCAAAGCATGATATTCCAGTGTTTATGGAATGACACAGGAGTCTGAGTATCTTTAGAATCTGAGTTTTGCCTAAAGATAAGAGAAGGTTAAATAGATAGATATAGAGATATAGGTGATATAGATATAGATATGTAGATACTTATCTCTCTTTTGATTAAATACTCTCTCTGAGAGAGAGAGAGAGAGAGAGAGAGAGAGAGAGAGAGAGAGAGAGAGAATGTAAAACCACAAGAACAGTCAGTAGGGCTCCCTGCTCCATTGCAGACTGTTGTTACTGGTCTGCCGAGACAGGGATTGAGAAGTCTAATTTGGTCACATTGGTTGTCGAGATGGACGATATGATGCACAGATTATTTTGTCACCATACCAGTAAGTTTTTCAAAAGTTTTTTGTACCAAAAAAAATTGGATAACTTCAAATCAGATCAGTCTTTTCATAATAAATTAGCTACATAACTTTTTTTAATAACATATGGTTTTGCCTTGTTACTCTTCCCAAAAAACAAAGTTTTCCAATCTTAGAAAAATACAATTTTGAAAATCAGTCTGTGTTTTAAAAGTATTCATTTTAAAGATTTATCAATAATTTTTTATTATTTTAGATGGAAAAGTTATTTTAGCCTAAATGAAATATATATTAATCTGAATTTTAAAAGAAAATTATTTTTTTAAAAATTAGCTAGAAAGCAACGAAAATATGCAACATATTGAGAGGAGTGCTGAAAAGCAGAATCTTGAAGAAATCTGATTAATTTGGTCTCATTCCAGGGGCTTTTTACAATCTGCCTTATAATTAAGAATTCAGTAGCACTAAGACAACCATTAATAGGACAGTAACAAAAGCAACAACAGTTTATCTAGAACTAGGAGTACTTACATGTTTCTTAAATAATTAAGAGGAAAATACGAATAAGTAGCAACATTAAATGATTGTTTTGACATGTTTGAAAACCAATCTGAAAAATTTTGGAATAAAAACACTATTTTTTGTAAATAATGGAACATGATGTAGAAAATACTAACAAGAAACATATTCCATGATAACTTATTTATAGTTAATTTCAACATCCCCTTGCTTATGAAATATAATAGGTCAACACTGGGTGCTTCCTAATGCCATATATGTGGTTAAAAATGTTTGCAAATTTTAGAAGTGGGCAACTAAGCTAGCAAAACAAAAACATATTCTTTTCAGACAACATGATCCATGTGCTTTAAAAATGTATCTGGATATTCAAATGGAAGTTAGGATATAATTGCATTCTTTATCTTATTGTGATAAATTTAACAAACTTATTTCCCTTTAGTATAATGATAAAATATAAAAAGAGTTTGGTTTATTGTAGGCATAATATAAACTTGTGTATGGATTGGGTGTATTTTTCAGAGAGAACTCTGAAAATAGAAACCAGTCTACACCCTGAGTGATTGAACCACCAGTGTATTTTCACTAGAGGGAATGTGCCAGAAAGAGCAGCCTCCTGATTATCTTTCAGCGATCTTAATGTGATAATTAAAATTGCAAGTTCACAAGTTTGCAGAACCAAGCAGGAGAAATGTACTGGAAATTGTCTTCTAACTCATGGTCCATTTACTCCTTCCCTTGAGGGGAAAGGGAGGATTATATGTATTTACAACCTTGTATAAATAACACATTTGTGGTTCATGATAAATGTTGGCTCATTTAGTTGATAGTTTGTCAAGATAACCACAGATAAATCAACTTCCAGCCAAAACTTTGAGGAGGAAAAGATAGCAATGGAAATGAAGCTCACTGTAGATACTATAAGTCATGTGATATCAATCATTTACATATGATTAGGATTGCTGATGATCTTAAAATAAGAAAAAAAATTAGCCATCTCCTCATTCTGAAGGAAGAGTCTTTTGATTAAATACTCCCTGGAGCTATAAATGGTGCTAGATGGTAGATTAGATACATTTTATACCTAGTATATGATGGCAATCACCTTACTGTTCAGTAAGAAACTATCTCTTAAAATTCCCAGCAAGAGTTGTCCTGAAAAATATTGTACCGCATATTTTCCTCCAAAACTCAGGTCATCTCTCTCCATGGCATATGTTGCAAGGAACTTTTTAAACTGCCTTGTTGCCACTTGTGTCCCTGTATTATATAAACCAAAGTTTTAGAAAAGCAAAACAGTAGAAAATTTGTCTAAACATTAACTCTAATTTTTGGTTATAGCTCCCCTTAATCTAGAACAATGTTTTTTAGAATTGACCTATTCAGCACATTTAGGTTATAATCTTTTAGTGACAATGTCTTTACACAAATATATCATCACTAGATATAATAAATATTTTATGTTAAGATATCAAAGATTATCTATGTCTGTCTCTCTGAGTAGACATTTCCCCTGTCCTATTTGGATCTCTGGTTCTTTTATCCCATTAAGGATATATCAGTTGAAATGCCTGAAAAATATTGTCATACTTCTTACCTAACCTACTTCTTATCTAACTGTCTGGGAATGGGCAAAATGAAATACACAGAAACAAAGTGCCTGATTTGTTCAGATGATAAACTAGTTGCTAAGTTAAAAGCCTACTATGTGTTAAGTAACATACTTGACTTTTATATTGCAATTTTCAAATTCTTCTTTTGTCTTACATATATAGTAACTGGTAAATCTTTGTGTACCATCAAAAAAAAAGTCAAACTAAAAACAATAGTAATGAATAATATACCAAAAAACAAAAATAAATGAGAGTGTGTTACGGTTAATCAATTGTTGAAAGTATTGCTTCTAAATTAGCTTTGAAACTATGCAACTCTCAGAATACCACTAAATCTAACATTAGGCATAATAATAATGTCTGTTGGAAGTAACAGTCATGAAACTCCCTCTCTGACTGACATATCTGTTCCAAACACTCAAGAAACTTGTTGCAAAAGTAATGAGAGCTTCTATTTTTTTTTTTATTTAGCCCACTTTTGAACTTCCATTTCATTTCCATTCATGTCTTTAGAACCTGGGGCAACATGCTTTGTAGTGACTTCAAGTATTTTCAACATAGTGGAAATATTTGCTCTTTAGTCAGTGCCAAGATTAACCTTTATTTTTTATTTTTGTGTGTTTATTAACTTTCTCCTCATTTTTCTCTGCAGACAATAGACAAATACTTAAATTTTTTTCTAGAAATAGTGGAAATGTGAAATATTCTTTTCAGTTCTTATAATATGGAGACTTCTCTTACTCTTCTAGAAATGTGGTGTGCCCAGACTGATATACGAATGCCTGAGAGGGTGACCTTTTTTTGTATGTCTGACATGTATCATCACTGCAGCACATACAACACAGTTATTGCATTTTTGGACATTTCCTGTCTACAACTTTGTGCTTTATATTCCAGCAGCTAAGCTCTTACCACTGAATTGAAAATAAATAAATCCTTTAATAAATATCACTGAGCATCTTAGGGTTGAAATAAAATCTTCAAAGATTTTACAAGTGCTCCAAATGTGCTGTGTCATTCCTATGCAGGATCTGACACACAAGACAAGAGGGCTTTATAAATTTAGAGGCAGGAGAAGAAATTACCCTTTTTGAAAGTATATTTAGTGGAATACACTAGGTTGAACACAGTAGATAGAGGATGCTGTGCCTGACAAACATAGTTGAAACTATAACCAAAGACAGTCAGTCAAGGGAAAAGAATACCCAGATAGATTATGAAAAAATTGCAATCAACTTGAGGCATAGGAAGGAATTGGGAGGGGGCTAGCCCTTGGCAATGTGTAGCTTTGCTGTCCGCTGTGCACACTGTCTCTCCCTCTTCCTGGAAAGCTCCAGCAAGTGTGTGAAGTTCCACTCTTTCCTCTACTCACTTGTCCTCCCCCCCTACAAGTGTATAACTAGATTTGTGACTGAAAAACTCAAAGAATTACTGAGACTGTTCTCCCATGTGGTAACCATTGCTATGGAGGCCACTATCTATGCAAAGTCCTAGATCTAGTCATACAGCTAACAATGTCACCACTTGTTTGTCTACTCTCTTTTTTCTTCATCTTCTTCATTTTCAGTGACATGAATAGTTCTTCAAAGAGGCTAAAAATTACTTGTCCACTCTATGTCATAGAAAGATAAATCAGTTAGCCATGGTCAACACTAGTCAGCATTATATATTCCGTTAAACTCTTTTCTTACTTCCAAATTGAAATCGATTTTCGTTACTTTAAATATTGTCAAATCATTGTATTATTTTGCCTATAATTAGTAATGTACGAATATGCCATGAAGGAATTGAATGTGTGTCCTGTAACCTGGGAAGGTTATGTTGATGTGCCGCTCCCTCACAGAGAGCAGCTGTCCTCAGGACTAAACCAAAGTGCTATTTAGATGAGCAGATTCCTTTACTCAGAAGACTGGTGCTCGACTGAGCCAACTGTAACTGTAGTTTCCATTGAAGATACAGAGTTATATTGGCAAGCCAAGGTAGCATGTGCCAAGGTTGCCTCTAAACGCAGTGCCTGATTTTTATGAAGCACAGGAATTCTGTTCCCCATTAGTGAATCTAACACCATTGATCAGCTTGAAATGCTCTAGAGGAACAACACATTTTCAATGGCATGGAGTCATCCTTTGACATACAATAACCATTCTTGTATAATAGTACTGCCCATAGGATTTGACTTTTCAGCAACTCAAATTAGAGCTGTCTTGGTCAGAAGAATATTAATATGTAGTTAATAAATAGTTATGAATTAGTTGCTGAGAGACAATTGCTTTCAGGGCTATTAAGTTAGAGAAGGTCCTCTGGGGTTAGTGCTGGCCAGAGATTAGTCCTGGCCAGAGATTAATTTTTATTGACATTTATATCATACCTCTGAGCTTTAGAAAAATAAAAATGGAATCAAATCAGGTCAAGTGAGTACAATTGAGGAGATATTGCTGAGAACTGCATGAGAACAACTAAACCTAAATTAAACACGAGCAACTCTGAATTGTAACCCCACCTGTGAATCATGCTGAGGGAGAAAGCACAAAGGGTTTATTTAGAAAATCTTGGCGACAGACAAGTAGGGGGAGAAGGGAAGGTTCAAAATTGCTAATTTATATTGCTAAGAAGCTCATCAAGACTAGTAGACACAGGAAGGATTTCAGACTGTCTCATAAAGTGGCTTACAATCAATTGCATAGCTAGACATATTAGTCTAGAATCAAAGTGTTATTGCTTTTTTCACTGAACATAACCGAGCACAGCATGCTATAGAAAGATTGCAGACCGCCAAAGCTGCTTGGCTTCAGCAGATTTTTTTTAGCCTTTGCAAATGACAAGAACATATGCAGAGCTGTAGCCTTACTTTGAAGCGAGTTTCTCTTAGCTGATCACCTTAAATTACAACTAAAAACTTTGTTGCTGAAATAGTTTACTTTCTTCCTGATCCTAAAGCTCTCCTTCATTACTTAAAATGATGTATTTCTCACAAACATCATATTGATACTGGAGTTCTAGCATTTGTAGTCGTTTCTCTAGGGAGGAAAAAAAAAACATACATATTGTCACTTTGCAAAAAGAATTTTCATTAAAACTCTAGCATCTGTGGCTCTCCAAAGTGAAATAAAGTATAATGCTTGCTAAGGCATAAAAATACCTGTTCTCCAAATTACAAGACTAAAGTACTACAATTTTGCTGCTGAGGCTGTTGAACATTTTAAGGAGTGCTTCTAATCCCCTTTATAGCTTCTGTGCTGAATGCAGAAGCTCTGTTCTCTGGTGAGAGCATGCTCTTAGAAATGTTAAAAAGTGCTAGTTGGCTTTTGCAAGGTTATGTGAACTTCATCTTTTATTATTCTGTGTTCTTCTCTGAAGACATAGGTGCCTTATTTGCAGTGGTTGAGGGTATCTGTAAATGATTCTAACTGAAATCCTCATTGCAGAAGGCAAACTACTGCGTGCTACATGAATTCCAGTTCCTTGACTTTGATGTGTGTAGTCCTGTAGTCTCATACAAAAAGGTAAATTTGCCACATTCTTGATAGGCTACTTTAGTAACTGTAGATTTTCAAATTTAACTTGTTCTCTCTCTTATTACAACTGATAGAGTGTTTTCATAAAAGTGAAGAAACCTTGGAAATTTCTCATTTTGATGCTCACTGGAAATCAAAAAAGAATAATACCTGTGAAGTAATCTGTTTGCCCACTTTGGTTTCTAATATAAGGTGATTGAAAACACCTAATATTGGGTTATTCGGGTCTGGATTTGTTGATCTTATTGAAACAATTAGAGAAAGATGCCTGATGCCCATTCCTCTCAAAAACTCAATAAAGTAAAAATCATAATCAAAATTAAAATGCTTTGATTATTTTGGCAAGATCTTTTCTTCTTTTCAAACTTGCTGGTGCTTCTAGCTGCCCTCTCTAAAAGAAAAAAATTAAAAATCACTCTTTTCCATATACATGTGACTCCATGCATTATTCGACATCTGCCCAATCTTACTCTGATTTGGGAAAACAAATGTAATTCCCTGTCTGAAAGTGGTCCCTAGTTTCTGCTGTCCCAACTCTGAACTTTGATTCTTTCCAGGTACTGGGTTTCTGACAGTGTCTGCTTAACTCTGAAACCTAAAGCCAAAACTCAAAGATTTCACTGAAGAAAGAAAAGTCTAAATACATACCTGTATTCAGATAACAAAAAAGCAGCAGTTGGCAGAGAAAAAGTCATTTTGCCTTTCAATATATATGAAAATTACAAATCTAAGTAGATACTCGAAACATAGAAATGAACTGATCCCAGTCAAGCTACTTCAAAATTAACTTTTTGAAACAACTGTTGCAAATTAAATGGCAGCACTTATTAAGATAGCACATTTTATTTTGAATATTAGTGCTCATTAGCAATAGCATTCATCAATCTTTTCACTCAGCTATTCATCCAACAGATGCTCATTAAGAACAATTTGATATTTCATTTAGTACTTGCAAATGTAACAAGTTAAACTTAGATCCAGAAAACAAAGATCACGTAACATAGCTGTTCACAATGAGGGTTGCACTGTGTTTAATGTACATTTCAGTTTAATCTCAATTTATCCCCATCTTTGGTGATTCCCTAAATTTACAAGGTGCAAACTGAAAAAGAAGAAAAAGAAACTGGAATAAGTTTGAGGAAATAACTAGGAAAAAAATGGCTGCAGCACTCAGCAGACCAATATCTCTACACCATAGTAAATCAGATAGAAAATCACCATTACTGAAAAAGTTCAACAAATCTGGGAAATATAATTTTCTTATATCTTATAATGCTAAGATGAAGTATGTGGCTGAGAAAGATCAATTAATTGATAATTTGATGAATCTTCAAGCATAGATAGAAACAAATGCTTTGGATCATTAAAATTATTTCCCAACGAGTCATAAGAAAATAGTAATATTATGTAACACACTATAAAATACTTGAAACAAACAGGTATTCTATCCCATTTATGTATTGTGATATCACATTCTATTCAATTTTAATTTAAATGTTGCTTGGGTGGATTTATTCCAGCAGATTGGCAATTTTCTAAGGTAATAAAAGAATTCATTTTAACTAATAAGTGCTCACAAAGACTTTCTACATTAGAGTTGAGTTTTATTGAATTTGAACCTGGTCTGGCATTAACATTGCTGTTTAACAGATATAGCATTTATTATGCCATATTATCCTCATTGCCTGTGCATTAGACCTACCATTTCTTCAAATGCACTTCAGAAGAGTATTTAAAGACGTATTCACTTAGATAAAATGGATGTTTATTTCATTAGTAGCTTTGTCAGTGAATTAAAACTAAATCTTGTGATATGCATAAACTTACAAATGACTCAGATAATTTATACATTGGTTTTCAGATCTGAAAAAAATTTAGAATCAATTAAAAGCTAGATTAGATTTAACCTCTTTTTGTGGTTGTTGATTCTACTCAAATGAGCCCATTTATCATAGGCTAGGGTTGTATCCAGTAGTAGAACTCCTATTGGTCTTTCAGTTCCTCCTGTCTCTCAGTGGCCACTTGCCTGTGACGCGGGGAAGGGATGTTGTAGGTATAGCATCTGCCACCATTTCTTGCAGGACCCGCAGTGCCATATCCTCACCACTTGGCTCTTCTCTTCATTTTCCAACAGAAAGAGCAATAGTACTTGGCATGGTGGCCAGTATCAGTTTCACTCACCATTTTCCTGGGGGAGACACCATAATGAGTTGCGTATTTACTGGCAATTTTAACCTTCTTCGCTCGTTTGGCCACATTTCTGGAGACCTAACCTTATTTTTAGTGCTAATCATTTCTCTGCCCTATTTGATATTTACAAAGGCCTTTAAAATTAATAATAAAAATAATTTTAAGAAATGTTTATAGTGGGACTTATTTTTCTGTGAGCACTGGTGATTCGAATAAAACTGAACAGTGTACCTATGTACTATATGTATAGCGTACCTATACACTTATATGCTGTGCAAATATGTAACATTAGCAATTTACTGAGAGAAAAAAAACCAATTGCTGAGTAACACTTGCTGAGCACTTACTATGAGAAAGCAGTTCTGTTATGTGATTGATGCACACTATCTCCTTCAACCTTTTTACAGTACGGTGAGGTAGGTCCTATTGTTGTTCTTATTCTACAATGATAGATGAGGGGAGAGCAGTCTTGAGCATGCTCAGGATCACACAGTCAGTTCTTTGTCCTGAGCATAACATGACCTATACTCACTATAGTTTTGCACTTCATAAATAGTAACTGGGTCTGAGGAATTTTCAGACATTTTGTTAACCAAAAAGGTGCTACTTTAATGTAGTTTTCCACTTATGTGATTCACAGAATCGTAAACATTCTGGCACAAATTTCGAATTCCATTTGGCATTATATTGAATGTTAGTGTCCTCAAATAAGGAGAGTTAATCTTCACATTTGCTATAACAAATTGAAAATAAACACCCTTCACATGCATTTAGTTTTCAAATGAAATTGTCAGACTAAGCTTTTTGAGTGGGTGATATAAGCGATTTTGTGTATTGTATGGATCCAAAGAAGCTAATTAGAGTCCATTTTTCTCACAACTTCCAAAGTATGTACGTGTTTGCATGTATGTATATTGTGTATGTGTGGTTGTGTGTGTCTGTGTGTATGGGGTGAAACTGTACGTTTCAAAGTATAAACCCTTGGGACAGACGAAATTAGCTTAAAGTCACACTAAGGCATATGTGATTGTGTATGGAGTGTGTTTTAAATGGAGAAAAGTTGAGATTTGCCTATATATATATATATATATATATATTCTCTCTCTATATGCATATATATATATAAATATATATATATATATATATAGAGAGAGAGAGATCATGGATCATTATATACACCTGAGTATCTGGATAGGAAGATCTAAATGGGAAATCAGCAAGTGTATGTGGGACTTTTTCGTGCCTGATAGAAAAGGAGCCTGTGAACATCTCTGAGAACTTTTGTAGAAGTTGTATTATTTAAATTGAAGTTCTCTATTAAGAAGCATTTTAATTTAAAACTCAAGGAACAGTGTAAGAAATGCAAGGAAGAACAGATGTGTATCTGGACAGCCTGAGAGCAGCTAGGGAAATGTTATTCGCTGAGACAGGACTTTCTCTCTGGGTCTTGCTCTCTCACTTTCACTCTCTAGCTCTTTCTTAATCTGTCTCCACATGGTATCTCCTCTGTGCTTCCCTCTGTAACTCTGCTCCCTCCTTCTTACTCTGCAGTTCGGTTTTCTCTGCATCTGCCTATTTGATAGCCAAACCAATTAGCTAGCATCATTCATTATTTATCTCGTTAAACTATTTAATCACTCCTGCAATATTCCTGGACAGAATGTGATTGTATAGCTAAAGTCAGATGGATGCTACTTGCTAAATCAGCTCTGACCAAGCGGGCACAACATACATCAGTGTTGCTAGAAATCATCCACAAAGGGTCAGAAACCAAGTGTTTCAAGTGTAGTTTCCCATTGGGGTTTGTATATTAATGAAATCATAAGAATAAACAAGAGATGACAAAATTAGGGGAATTAACGGATGATCTAATTGTCCTAAAGACCAGCAATGAAAGTTTGAGAATAATTCCCAGAGCTCCCTGGAGGTTTAATCGATGAGATCAGCTAGATATAAATAAACTATTGTAACCTGTATTTGTTGTTCTACACCTGAGCAGTAGAATCTTGTCACTGTATTTTATTTTTATGCTCATATCATAATCTATGACATTAGTGTCCAATTAAACTCTGTTCTGAAAAACAGCATCAGTTATGTGAAGACATTTTTTTACAATGCTCAGAATGGCTCATTTGCTGAATGTTTTAGAGCTAAATTATTTTAATCCTTGAAGATGTAACAATACGTAACAGACTTGAGTGGAAAAACTAATGCTAAAATGTTCAACATTTCCTTGTGTAGAAGCCCCCTGGATTTCTATAATTTGTCTTGATGATCACATGATAGCTGTTCTTTGCTTTTAACCACTAAAGGTATTCTGTTAAAAGAAATCAAGATAATAGTAATTTCTGACAAAACAGTTCCTCCTAGGTTTTCCCAAGCAATAATTAGTATTCCTCCTCCTAATTACATTTAAAAAGCTATATCCAAAGGGAATTTGAAAAATGGCTTATTTTAAAAGTAAGGATAGGAAAATATCTAATATTTTACACACGACCATAATTGCAATGTAAGAAGGATAATGTTCAATTGAAAAAAGTAAGAGCAAAACTGGCTGCTGTAGACTGAATGTAACTTACCAAGATATATGGGCTGAAGCCCAGAACCCAATATGAAGGCATTTAGATTTGCAGCCTCTGGGAGGTTAGCAGATCATGACGGTAGTGACTTCATGAGTAGGACCGATGCTCTTACAGATGAGATCTCAGCAAACTCATCCTCACTTTGACCATGTGAAGAAGCAATAGGATGACATCTGTGTATGAAACTAATCCTTACCAGAAACTGAGTGTTCCTGCAACTTGATCTTGAGCTTTCTAGCCTACAAAATGGAGAAAAATAAATTATTGTTGTGTTTAAGCTACCCATTGCATGGTATTCTGTTGGAGAGACTGAAACATGTAGTCAAATTTGCCTTCTGCCACTTAGCCATCCCTTTTTCTTCTTTGGGCTTTTTACTCCCATCTCCCACATATAGCGATGGCTTTATGCCTCTTTGTATCTTTCTTCAGACCCTTTATCACTACTCTACTCTCAAAATAGACTATAACCTGATATATATATTTTTTAGATATAATCTTGCTCATTCTCTACAATTTGTGTCCAGATGGGTCACGAACTTTCATCCTCCTACCTCAGCCCTCTAGAGTGCTGAGATTACAGACCTGGGTAACCATGTCTGGCCAGTAACAAGTCTTCATACTTTTTTCCATCCCAATATCTTTCAATAACCAAAAGAACCTTAAGTCAAACAAAGAAATTCCAGGTTTGGGGTCCAATAAGTACTTTAAAGCTTCGTAGATATTTTCTTGACATCGCCACAAAAATATCACTGACCACCTTTAAGCAGAAGCTACAAGAATGGGTAGGACGAAAATGAGTTCCCAACCACCTTCCCTGAAATGGTCACTTTTCAACAGTTTTTAATGGTTATATGTTGCTAGGATTACTTTACTAAAGTGCCCATAACAAATATCACACACAGGGTGGCTCAAAATTTGAAATGTATTTTCACAAAGTTTGAAATGATGAAATTCAGGATCAAGGTGTTGGCGGGTTTGTGTTTTTCTGTGGCCTCTCTCCTTGCTTTGGAGATAGCAGTCTTTTATCTATGTCCTCTGAGTTTTTTTATTTTTCCCTGTACATGTGTATCAACCTGTGTTTCTCACTATGTCCAAATCTATTTTTATAAGGAAATTGTTAGATTGGATTACTTCATACCCTAAAGGTCTCATTTGAATTAATAATGCCCTTAAAGGCCGAATCTCCCATTATAGTTCAAGTAAATTGGACTATAACGTGAATTTTGGGAAGACAGTTCATCCTATTATAGATAATCATTAAGACTATGAGGAAAACACATTAGAAAAAGCAGCACAGTGAGTGTAAGTAAATCTAACCTGGAAGACAGAAATTTTGGAAGCAAAGCCTTGAAATTACATATTTTTGTTATTTTTTATTAAGTGTGTATGTGTCACATGTGCACTTACAGTGGTTATGGGTGACATCTTTTACCCCATGGACCCTCATGAGCTATTCTGTTATTACTTAAGGAGACAGCCCTCTGCTTGCAGCTTATCTGACTCCTGTTGAGAATAGCCTGTGAGGACAGGAATTTTCTCACATCCTGAAGAGATGTCTATTGTAGTGTTTATCTTATGACTTTAATAAAGGAAGGCATCACAGACTGTAGAGCTGATGAATTTCACATAACATATTCAATTTTGAGTGGGGGTGCTTACTTATTCCATGAAATATCAGCAGGCACACGTGGAAAACAGTCACTATGTAGAGATTTTCCTTCCTTTGCCACACACATTTTCCTAACTTTGGAGTCCTAAACCTTGCTTAAACTAACATTAGAAGGCCCTTATTTTTCATTATCCCAAAACTGCTGATTGAAGCACACAAAGGTTATTATGAATGTAAAATTCAAAAAAGACTGGCAAAATATTGGAAAGTTCCACTTTCTAATTTAAAATTATTCTTAGTACAAAAGTGTAATACCTAGACCAATGCCTGTCATTTTGTTGGTCTTAATAAGTACTTGTGTTTGAGTGAATCAGGCGGACGGTCTCCTATTTCCATGGCACTTTGTGCTGCCTCCTTAATAGGACACATTATGCTGCACGATCAGCACGTGTTCCCATGTTAGTAACATCAACTGCTCTGCATACTCAGCTCATTTCTGTATCTAGAAGGGCATAATACAGTAAGTGGCACATGACAGACACTACATAAAAATGTCTTGACCATAGGATATTAAAAACTTTATATTATAACATCAATGCTGTTATAACTAGGTCTTCACGCCCTGTGTGTACAGTGATTGCAGAAATTGACCACAGCATTCACTGGAGGCCCCAAATCCCTTAATAAGTTATTTTTAGCATTGGAGATCAGCCTCAAGGACCCAGTATTTTCGAAAATGATAATACTATAATAAAAATTCACAATACAATTTGGAGAGTCAGTAGTAGATACTTTCTAAAAATGGATTTTAATGACTGAATTGGGGATGATGAAAACAGTTGAACCTTTTCTGCCTAATTAGTGGGCGTTCAGGATGAGGAGTAAAAAGAAGAAAGCCCCAGTAAATCTTGTGCTTTTCCTGTCTCACTGTTACTATAAGATTTAGCCTAGATAAAGTCTAGCATTGATATATGCAAGAGATAGTGAACAATAAGCAAAACAGCCACCATTCCAGTAAATAAAGATACAATATGTAGGTCATTCCTCATTAACAAAAATGCACTGAAAGTTTTACTGATTTTCCTAAGGCTGGTACATTTCCAGAGGTCTGTAACTTATTGCTTACTTACGTTTGCTTGAACTTGATATTTTATTTGTTGCCGTATTTTAGTAATTTGATTATCTATTGATGAGAGAATAGGAAAAAAGACCCTTAAATAAAATATGTGCAGAATATAGCTTAGTTGATAAAAAGTCTGCTGATAAAGGATATTTATTGCCTAACATTGGAATTAGAAGTTGTCAAGAACCAAATACTATACAAATCAGCATCATAAGTTTTTAATCAGTGATTGGATTTAAATGGTATAATTTTTATTTGTAGTATTTTTAGAAGTAATTAAAATTTATGTTTCCAAATTTTTGATGTTATGAGAACTTGACATATTACTTTTCTTAACCTAAGTATATATTAAGAGACAACATCAAACAATTGAAAAGTTATGTTGCTGTTTTCTTTGGATCTTATTGCTTTCTCAACTTGAATGTCTTTCTTTCATACAGCAGTTCTCATAATTAGCTACAGTGATTTTGAGTAAGAAATGAAAACAATGTCTATTAATTTTCTGCAGTATGCTAGATGATGTGGAAGCAAGTTGATATAAAGGATGTGTACCACTTTAGGAATCCAAGTGTGGAATTTAGTTCAGTCTAGACACTGTTTTGTGACTATAAACAATCCACTTAATTGAACTCAAGATATGTTTACTGAGGGTTTACCAAACACCTAGTATAGTGCTAAGCACTTTAAATGTAAAGATGGATGAGATACAGTTGCTCTTCTGTGCCTCATTATTTGCTGTCTTGAAGGATGTGAGCAATTTGCATGGCAAAGAAGACAATCCAATCAAAAGGCACAGCTTGAACAAGGTCATAAAGACTTGAAAGTGTCCTAATTTATTCCTCCCTAAGCACTGGGGTAAAATAAGTATTTCACAGAGAATGAAAGATTGCATGCTTTTGAAAAAATTGCATTCTAGTGAGGTGTAATAATATGAAGGGCCTTTGAGGGTCACTAAAATAGTTTAGACTCTGTTCATACAAGCTTATCTAAATATCAAGATAGATTTATAGGATAGAAGATAGGTATGCTTCCTAATATATGCTTAGTCATATCCTATTTAATTTAAACAAAAACAGATTTTTTAGCAAGTAGAAAATTTGAATCCATTACTACAAAAGAAAAATGAAACTGAAACTATGGGTTGGGGACAGATTATGACAGGCCTTGAATGCCATTCTATAAAATTTATGAAACCAGTGTGTTTTTTATGGACAGAAGTGTCATGATCTGTTCAGCAGAAATATGTAACTCTGGAGATGTTTTCAAAAGCACAGAGTATGTTTGACATCAAATAGATCTGCAGTTCAATAGCTGTTCATCTACTTCCTTGATATTTATGGTTGGAAGGGACATGTTAGTTCTTCAAACTTTTATAGTTCATCCTTGAAGGACGATAACATCTATATCCACAGTTTCTGGAACTCAGTAAACACTTGCTAAATGGTAGCTCCATTTAGAGTTATTCTCCTTAGAAATATAACTATGGAAGTGAAAAAAATTGATATGGGAACTTTTATGAAAATAGCATTAAATAGATGTATTAGGAAAATGGAATTAATTGGGAAAAACATTCATTAAGACCTACCTGAATGGAGAGAGAGAGTGGCCTTTTAGATTTGTCCAGAACTCAGCAGGTTACTGGCATGTGAGATTTTCAGCGCTGAAAGTGGGCAAGTCTCTGATACACTGGGATAAATTATTCACACTCTGCTCTCTGTGAGGAAATATGATTATTTATTGTGCAGATGAAGCAACCGAAGGTCAAAAATGAGGTCATTTTCTTAAAGACACCACTATAAACCAGCAGATACTGGTATTCAAGCCTAGATTCTGTCAATCATGGAGAAAAAAAAGTGTACAAATATATGGATTCCAGAATCAAGCTACTTGAGACAAATACTAGCCCCAGGTTTAACCAGATTATATGGCTTTTAGAATGTCATTTAATAGTCACACCTTAGTTTCTCCTATAAAATATAATTAATCGTACATTTTTCTTATAAGAAATGTAAGGACTGTGTATCCCAGGTTATATAAGGAGTATGAATCAGTACATGCCACATGGCAAATTTCCAAAAATGTAGGTGTGTTGGCTTATAAAGAAAAAATATTAGCACACTACTGTGTACCTTGTAATATGCAAGATATAGCTTAAAGATCAGAGGTTACAAAGAGCTGAATTTTATGTCAGTGGAGTTTGAACCATCAGATTGGTAGCAGATGACCTTACCAATAGATAACTGAAATTAGGAAATTGGGTCCAAGGAGCCTGAAACAGAGATATAGTCCATTATACCAGACAATGGTTAGAGAGATGGCAGATATGAGTAGATCCTTGAAAAGAAAGCATGTGGTGAGAAGAAACTTCTGGCAGGACACCCATGATGTCAGGAAGAAAGTGTCAATCAGATGCTTTCAGGCATCTATCGGGATTGAGTGCTAAGCTTATTTTTAACAAGGGAGGTAAAGTGCAGACTCAGAAGCATCATGCATGTTACACAACACCTAGGGCATGAAGAGGTAGGGGTGTAGCAGGGAACAGTAGGGAGCAAGAAGTAATTGAACTTACACAGTTCTCTCACAGCTTTAAGAAAAGTTGAAATTTTAAATTTCAAATTCAAGAATCTGGAGCTTCATGCATTATGGCGAACAAAATGGATTAGACAGTAAAAATGTATGCACTTTCTTGATGATTAAGAAGGTACTTCAAAATGCTGTATGGTTTTTTAAATCGACCTTTTAAACTGTCTTTACATGACAAATAGAGAAGTTCTGGTTAATAAAGCATTTTAACTGATGTCACTTTGAATAAGGAAGGGTTAGTTAATGCAACAGAAGAGAAACACAATGGAATGAAATCTGAGGGCATCATGACACTGCATGTACTTTCAAAAATATTCCTGATCTAAGCATTAATGGAAATAAGTCATTCACCAAGATCGGAGTATTACTTAACAATCCTGAGGTCACCATTTTTCATCTTTTGCTTATTAAAATGGACTACTTACTTGGCTTATTTTAAGTGAGCCTTGCTTTTCTCTCACTAACCTACATGTAAAAGTTCTCAACACAATCAGGAATCTGGAAAGTATTGAGAAATCAGTGAAATATCGAGGAGAAAATGCTAAAAAAGATAGTAGAATGGGAGTGGCATCCTTTGTAATGGGAGATTTTCTTACATCAGAGCATTTCAATGTGGCTTCCAAAAACTAACTGGGAAAATTGCACTGCTAGGTGGCGTGGTGGACAGATCCAGCTAATTTTCAAATGTGCAAAGCAAGTCAGTGCAGCTATCCCTGCCCCCACTCCTGGGTCTCTATTCTGTGTATCCGCAATATGCCATGGTGGGAGATACTAACTCAGGGTGATTTAGGAATGAAGTGTCTTTAGTTGATTTTGCTGGCTGTGGGATTCATTTCAGAAAGTTGAAGACAAGGATTTTTGTGTGGGAGTTGAATGAAAGGACCTCAAAATTAAAAATTATATCCCTCTAAAACTCAGCAAATGAGCCGACAATCCGAAGTGCCTTGGCGCACATCCATAATGGTTTTCTCTCTGTGTTAAAAGTAATGCAAACCATTGCTAAGTCAAATGATGTTCCTGTAAAAGCTTTTAATTTCATGAGAGAAAATTATCCATAATCATTGTTATTAATACATAAAAACACTCATATGACCCATAGATTAACCAGTGCTTTTTAATTTAACACCCTAGAGAGGAAAAGCCGTGTAATTATACTTTATCACCATACAGTAAGCACAGATTTGTCTTTCCTGGTTGTGTACCAGCATGCAAAAGCTCTAGTCAAGAGGACCTTCATAGCTTCTTGTACACTTTGCACTGTGGTGTTCTGTCTTTAGGATGGAAATGGTAATGACGTATATTTAGTCTTCTAATTTTTAAGTGTGAGGTGCAAAGATGACCTTAACTAAAAATCATACATGATGGACTTCTTGGGGGACATGTAGGAAACATTGAGGACTACTTAGCACAGATGTTAAAAACATTCTGTTTACCAAATTATCCATAATCAAATTAACCTTTATGTACTATAATTATTACACAAATGGCAATGTTCATTTGGTGAGGCATGACTTTTTTTTAATGAGCTTACTTATGTAAATCCTTTGGTTAAAAGAGAAATAAGAGAAATAGGAGCAATTAACATAACCTGGGCATACAAAAAACTAATTTGAGCCAGCTAAACTCAGACTCAAGTGGTTTACTGTAAACCTTAGGTCACTCCCTTTATAGTTCTACAACTAATAACTTGGTTTGGGCTTTAATACCTCACACCTGAACCAGAATAATTATTTGCAAACTGAACATTTTGATTGTCAAATGTTTTTCTGTTAATCTGTGCTGCAAATGATTTCCTGGAAAAAATCTGCTTAAATCATCCCTGATCTTGTGATGCTTTTCCTCAAAAACCTTCAATGGCTCCCTACTGACAAAGGAATTACGAATGTCTCAATTACCTAGGAGACATGTACCTAACCTCCTGGAAATTTTCTTAATGGTTACAAATTGGCAACCAGAGACAATTTTTGGCTAGGATGGGTTGTTTCATCTACAAAGTGTTTTTTTTTCTTTTTCTTAACATTGAAAGTGATTATTCCTATTTGTAAATCAGACAAGGTTTTGCTTTTTCAAAGCGCAAGAATTCATTTCTGAGGGACAAAAGTTGTATTAAAGCTAAGGGGAAACTGCCCCCATTAGGGACTAACCCTTCTAGTTTGCTGCCATATAACTAACCTGCTTTTCTCATAAATTTCAACTGCCTTAAAGTTCTATAGTTCAAATCTCCTCTTATATAATATTTTGTACAAAAACCTTCTGCCTAGGCAAGTTGATCAAACCATGCTTATGTTTATCTTCATGTCACTTTATACACTGTCATTCATCATCTACCTAATGTACCAACTGCAGAATATATCCTCATTTTAACAGCCTGTCCAAACTCTCTCAATTCAAGAGATTCCCTCATTTCTCCTATCCTCTGAGATTGCGCTGGCCGCGATGTCTCCTACAGTGCTTGGTCTGTGGAACTTTTTTGATATTTGGCTTTCAGTTTCACAAAAATTAACATAATTTTCAATGTTTTCTATAAAATTCAGTTCCCAGCATACATTATAAGGTACTAGATTATTGGAATGATCGCATTTATTTTTGTAAACCCAGATGCAGTACCAAATAATATAAATAACAGATATTAAATAATGAATATTTTGGACACTGAATATCTAAAACAAAACAGACATTGCCTTTTCCCATTTTAGTTTATAGTCTAGAATGGAAAGACTGTCTTATAGGGCAGTCATATGTGAAAAAGGCTAGGGATTAGATTCGATAGTAAGATTTGTATGATTTATTATGTGTCTTCTAGGCACTATTTTGAGTATTTTCTTGTGTGATCTTATGTGATACAGCCGTTGTATATTTTTAAGGAAATGATGTTGTTAGTTACTTTTGAAAAGATGTCTAAATTATAAGTGATAGTATCGAAATGTAAAACCAGATTTTCTGGGTAAGTGTTGTAAGACGAGTGACAGAGTCTCCCAGTGAACCTAGGATGACTTCTTTGAAAGGACCACTTGCAGAGTTGTCTTGTGATGCTTGGGATTCCAGCATATGAAGAGTAAAGCTGGTAAAAGTTGCATGAATAATGTCATTAAAGATGTGGTAGGAGGAAAGTACATGAACACGTAAGTGTAACTGGAACACTGGATGAGGCAGAGTAGACTGTAAAGTACTAAAGCACGTGCACATTTTTCTGTGGATGATAGGAAACACTGGATACTTATAAGTAAGGATTTGATCAGATTCATTTTAACAAAATACTAACATCTGAAGTGATTGGGATGATGTATTAGGCCCCGGGCACACAAAGAAGGCAGGAGTCCAAATCACACTTACTGAAGGTGTGAACAGTGCCATCCATTCAGATATCAATCAGGGAATTAAGAGATTCAGAGGTACGACATCAAAATTTCGAATTTAGTTGCTGATGACACTAATAGAAGTAGGGAAAAGTCAGGAGTAGGAGATTTAAAGTGGTGAGAAATTGAGAGGAGACTTTTAAAAACTCTTCCGGAATTCCTTATCTGATTTTTTTCTCCCCTTTCATATATAGCATCACAAATTGAACCCTAAACTGAGAAATTTCCAGTTCTTTTTGGTATCAAATGTAAGTTCTCCTTAAAGGTTATCAATCTCCCTGCAGCAATTAATTATATTTTCATAGCAGAACCACTTAAAGTGTTCTCCAAATGCCCATCTACACATGTTGATAGCTCAGAAATATCACTTAATAATCTTACATACCACAAAACTGATAGCATGTTTATTTCATTTAATCCACTGTGAAAGATGTTGCCAGTATCTCATGAGGTATTTTTTACCAATTTTCTTGTTGGAGAACCACAGGGAGTAGAAGCTGCCCTTTCTTATTATCTATTTTATCCCATAAAATGTTTATTAAATCAAATGTATGAAAGTTTGGTAATAGAAGTACTTTGTAACAAGGGATTCGGAATTAAAAAAATTCAACCAATTTAAATTAACGATGTTACTTTCATAATATGTATACTTATGATAGGAGCATGAGTTGAATATAAAATCTAGAATACATTGCTTAATTCGTGTTTGTCATACATAATAATTACACTTTATCTTTGGTAATAGGTACATATTTATATCACATCTTAGACATTTTTACTTTCAATTTTCCTCCTAGAAAAAACCTCTAAAGAAAACCTTTAGCTCAGGACACTACTCTCTTAGGTTATTTGAAGTTGAACTTCTAGAAGAAGAAACAAATTTTAACATCAAGTATGAGGCTTCCTCCTGTCTTCCTTTATTTTTTGAAAAATTTGTGTTGAGTACATGGTCTACGATAAGACCTGTTCTAGACGCTGAACAAAATGCACAAGTTACCTATTTTCATAGAATTTAAAGTCTGCCGGTGGTGAGAGGCAACAAATGCTATTTTTTTCTTTTCCTCAAGGGTTTCAGAAGAATGTTCCAATAATGCAGAAGTCATGGTACCTACCAGGTTGATTTTTTTTTTTAAGATAGGAATAGAACTCTAATTACCACACTACTCTTGATTAATATTTCCCCAGTAGATTATAATTATCAGAAGTCTGATGGACAGGAGGAGTTTAGATTGCAGGAAAATTTGTTTAAAGCAATATCTAAAGTTCTATTTCTTCACACACTAAATCCCACATTTAGGTACAAGTTTCAACATTGTTATTATGTAGTACTATGCATATTCTTTGACTTTACCCTTTCTCTTTAGCAGTTTCCTTAATGTAAAGTAAATTAGCAGATGTCAAAGTAACTTGCTGTAGAGACAGACAGATTTCTTGTGGCTTACTTGATAATGCCATGCTTTCTTCAATTTTACTAATTCTTGTTTCAACACTTTCATTTTCCATTTTTCATATTTTCAGAAGACCATAAAGTTCAAAATATAACAAAGATTTCCTTGTTTGAAAACACTATTAGAAAAGTCATTTAAAACCTGCATTGAATATACACTGTATGAAGAATATTCTGCACCAAAGAGATACATAACATCTCTGAAGTAGAGCTTTTAGCTTGAAAAATCATACCATGTGTAAAACTTTATCTCAGCATTGAGGAGTATTCTAGAATTGGAGCTGAATACACGTTAAATGGGAAAGTGATGAACAGTTTTGAGATGAATATTAAAATAAATGAAACATAATATAAGAAGTGAGTTAAGAAGCTTAAAATGGTTGTCCTTACTCTCATTTTGTGTCCCCATAGTGACCAACAATTGTTTTTACCACGAGTATTTATAAATAATATGACTATTAAAATGCATCTTTATGGAGACCTATAGACACAAAAAATCTAGGAAAGGAACTGTAATATTGAAAGCTAGTTTTGCTTTCCTTTTGCTTGTTGTTCTTGAACCTAAAGCACATTATATTTAGCTGGTGTTGGTGGGGGAACCCCCATCCCCAACCAGTGACTCTTGTAATGGGACCTGAATGAGTATCATAACTTCTTAAAGCTTACCCTGTGATTCTAATATGCAACTGGATAGGAAGTAGTACTCTTTCTCTTTTCCTTTTTATGATCCATATTGGGATAGGTACGGAGAAAGCTCTTTCAAGTCCTGTGGGCTTGACAGGATTTTTTTATTATTATTTTAAAGATATTATTTTTATGAAGGAGAGATAGCAAGGAAAAAGAGAAAATTATTTGTGCTGTCCCCAAGTAAGAGCTACTAACTCTGCTTTAGCACATATTCTAACTTAGTGTTTCTCCAGGTGTAGATTGGAAACACTTCCATCAAAATAACTCTGGTTAAGAACTTAATGCATTAAGCCCAGCTCCAGAGCTCTAGGATTGCTGTTTTAGTGAGAGTGCTATACAGGCAGAAATCCAAGTTTTTATTACACAACGTGAAGAATCTCATATACCCAAAATTTGAGGATCACTGTTTCAACTTAACTATCCAGGCCTCTAATTTATTTTTTTCTTAAATTTATGCTCACCTGAACTATTGTTTTGGAACAGATATTGCACTTGTTATTAAATTATCTCTATATATAACCTGCTGCATGTCTGTTAAGTACTCAGAGAAAGAGGGTTTTATAGACTACGGAAATCTTTTGGCTCTAAAACAAAATTTAAAGAGAAGTATATTTTATAACTCATTTTGTTTAGGCTAACTGATTAAATCTGTCAGAAAGCAATAATGGAGTCAAGCTTCTTTAAATTAACATAACTGACTTTATGTCTGAAGTCAGACTTTGGAAAATTTTTACTTTATGGCCACTTTCTTAGGGAAGACTGCTTAATACTTGGATTCATCAAGCCAGCTTGTATACATTTTCCCAGTATCCAGTACTGCACTCATTAGTCTTCATGTTTTCCTTATTTAATTGTTCAAACTTTCTGCTAGACAGAATGATATGTGACAGAGTGATCCTCATTTGTCTTACTCACTACTGTTTTTTTAACACCTAGCAGGTTCCAAACACCAAGAGGCACAATTTGAGTGAATTAAAAATGCTCCTCCCCAAAGGGGAAAAGAGTTGGAATATGTTTAGGAATGAAGACACAAAGTAAAAATATTTTCCTACATTCACTGGCTTTTAAGCTTTTCTCCAGAGAAGCAGCCTCTGTCCTTGGAGCAGATATATATAATACTGTGCTGCTTCCTCATCTCTCCTGTATTGGCTCAGGATCAAAGGGTAGTCATGAAATACAGCACAAAGGCAGAAGCACTGTCATCAGAAACTAGTCATATTAAGGACTGTAACAGTGCCAGGTGCCATACTTTCCTTCTGGTGGAGTACTGTGAGGTTTATACAATATGATTCTGAATGCTATTTGTAGCCAGGTATATGCAAATGGTACCAAGCATTTCTTGTACAGAAGAATTTGTCCTTTTAGTGTTGCTGATTGTTGACTCTTTTTTCGGGTATAGTTGATGCTTAGTTGCTTGGGTGGTACCAAAGGCAGCATTACCAGTATGTCTTGAAAGATCTCAGAAGTAACTGAAATGCGAGTCCTATGTTACGCATTTTTTCCAGCACTTTATATGAAATATAGCCTAATATTTGCTTATTTTCACATTTAGCTCTGTATATTTTACTTTTTTGTACTTCAGGTAGTCAGTTTTTTCCTAAAGTAAATCTTATTCCTTACACATATTTCACAGTGATATGAAAGTAACAAATACTATATTTAGTATCTTTTTCCAGAATATTACCAGAGACAATAAATCAGATTGAACCTAACAATAACCTTATATCTGTGAGCTGAGAATGTTGTACTGACTTGGTGACTTACTATGTTTTATGAACCTTGGTTTGCAAACTATTAGCTAATAATCCAGCTAGTACACATTCATTTTTAAATTAAAATACACAGGGTGACAAATTTTATGCTGATCACTGTTTATTTTTAGATCACTAAAATAATGTAGAAAAAATGCCTAAGTTTTTATCAACTGCAAATTTCTAATTTTAAAAGAATGACAATGCCATCTTAAAAAAAATCACAAACCAAAATAATAAAAAGTATAATGCTTAATTTAAAAAATTATCTTGTTCTGGAAAGAAGAAAACATTATAGGTTCATTTATAAAAGTAGTTGTCCTTGAAATTAAGAAAACTGGCTCAGGTCTGAAAGCTGTATTATATAAAGACATTTCTACAACACACAGACTTATCACAAAATTCTTTTACTATTATTACTGATATTTTCCTGAATGTTTCCTTTAATTCTATTGCCAATTACTACATGATAAACATTTAAATTCTATACTTGAAGGTTTCATACAAATATAACGACCTTCACTTATATCTTTTCTCAGTTGTCTCTAAGCAAGGTTATAGATATTTAGTTCCTTAATGTTAACTTATAATTGAATCTCACCAGCTGTTTAATTATTGTAGTGATTCCTCCAATTTGTCTGCTGAGAAATGATAGGGGCAAGACTGATGTATTATATCTTAATTGTCTTCTAAAGTTTCAAAATGGAAAGTTGTGGCATAACTATACAGATTCAGATAAATATATGTATAGAGAGAGAGTGTGTGTGTGTGTGTGTGTGCGTGTGTGTGTGTGTGAAACATCCGTTTTGCAGTTATTCTGAGTCTTTAGTTATCCCTCCACATGAGTAAGTTCAAATAGCCAACATGGTGAACCAGAATTAATAATACTGAGATGAAATTCTTAATTAAAAGACCATAAAAAATGAGCTACAAAAAGGAACACAAGAGAATTGTTATTGAATTTTTTTCAATTATTAAAAGCAAGTGATAAAATTTCCATTTTTATCATGACTATTTCATTCCATGCAGTCCTTTTTTTTGATTTCTGTATTAAGCATTTATAGTTACATTTTAAATATCGAAATATATACCTTATATTTGATCTGAATTTATTTTGGAAATATTGTACATCTATTCTATGCCTAACTTGAATTGAAATTTGTCTTTTCTGTGGGTTGTGCTAAGTCTGCTAAAAATGTAAGAATAGAGTAGAAGAAAAAAATTATAAAATTGTATTTGGGACACTTCCATAAGTAAGACATGTGTTGAGTTCTCTTATTTTAAAAGTGGACTGAGGTTATAGCTATGTGAGAAAGTACTTGTCTGCCATGTGAGAGGCTCGAGTTGAATCCAAAACACCGAAGAAAGAAATCCACTGTATCAGAGGGTATCTATGAATTACAGATTCATAAAGAATACATTTTTTTTATTTTAAAGAGGATAGAACTAAGGAAAGTAAAACATAGTAAAACCAATCAGAACAAACCAAAGTAAGTGATACAGGACTTCACAACATTACAAAATCAACCATGGTACCATAACACCTTTTGTTGTCTTCAAAATAGCTGCAGATACCTTCAGACATGGTAAAAATTAAACAACAGAATAGAATAGAAACAGTAAATCAAAACAATGGATACAATAAAAGACTTCAAAACAAGACAATAGTAAATGCAAAATGGCTGCCATATATAGCTTACTATCTTTGAAATAGCTGCTCATGCCACTGGATATAACATAATCAAACAAAGCAAAAGAGAATAAAACCCAACCCAACAAAACAATGAAAAATGCAGAACTTCAAAATAAGACTATAGGGAATCAGCAATGACTACCTCCCTCAGAAGAAGGTCCCCCTTAGATGCCATGCTGCTTACTGTTATCTTCTGAACAGATGGTCAGACCACTGGCTCTTGACCTGCAAGGTCAGTGAAACACGAAAGCACCACAGGCATCCAGTTGCATTTCACCTTGATAGCTGTCATCAAAGCCTGTGTTTCTCTGGCTCAACCAGTCACTTGGGTCGGGGTGGGGGGATTGGCACTTGTTTGCCAGCCTGTGAGCCAGAAGGAGCTGGGATCTGGCTGTTCCCTTTTGCCAGTGGTGGTGCACAGGGAAAGACTTGGCTCTGGATGTCCCCTGTCCAGCAGTGGCCCAAGCATGACATTGGTTCTGGCTGAGGAGGACTTGTTCTCTCTCCCTGCAGTCCATGATCGTGCTGACTCCTGGGGAAAGGCTTGGCTCTGGATGTCCCAGTCTGACAGCAGCCCATGCATGGCACTGTTTCCAGTGGGGCAGGGCTTGTTCTCTCTCCCCAAATCTGGGATGGCTCTGACTCACAGGGACAGGCTTGGCTCTGGGTGTCCCAGTCCAACAGCGGCCCACACATGGCACTGTTTCCAGCAGGGCAGGGCTTGTTCTCTCTCTCCAAGGTGTTATATGTAAATTTTTTTTCCCACAAAGTAGAAATTCAAGCAGTTGAAAGAGAAGTATACATTACTGTATTTGTTAATTCAATCTATAACCAAATTCTCATCCATAAAATGGAGGTTACTCTAAGTAGTACAAAGTAAGTGACAGCGGATCTTGAGGATGATTGAGGAGGTAGTTATTGTTTAGGCTAGCTGCTTTTATTTATAACAAGATCTGAATGAAATCAAACAGATATAGTTCAAATTACAGTTCCACCACATAAAAGGGCATGATAATTCCAAGTCATATAACATCTAAGTTTTTGACTTATAGGTTTGTAAAGCAGAAATAATAATACCTACTTCATAAATTTGTTGTGAAGAAGTTAGTCTACACAATGAATTTATAACTAACTGATAACATTATTATTTTTACTAATAGTAGAACAAATTGCAATGCTGCTTATAAAGATGATCAAGCATACTCTATGTCAGAATACTGAAGAATTTCCCAAGATGCAGAATGAAAGTCATCTTTTGTATATCTCTGTAGATATGCTATATATTTATTCCATCCCATAAAGTATCAGAAAATGTCAAATTGCATTGTGTTTATTATGAATCTTCTCCAATGAGGAAGAAAGTCTATGTCTAAGGAAAGTTAAATAGTAAACAGAGTAGCTGTGGAGAATTACATGAGAAAAAATAAAACAAGCAAAAGGGGTACAGTATATGAGGTGCAAATGAAGAGTCCATATTCATGGTGGACAGTCATTCCATAATATGACAATGTTGTCATTAAATAATCAACTACCTTTTCTTAAAACATTATTGAGTGGCAGACTTAGCATAATGCTATTTTAGTTGCTCAGTGTGCTGCAAAGAGATGTTAGAGATTTTAAAAGAAGCTATGAAAAGAAATGCCAGAGATGATGAGTGTGCAGAACAAAGCCTGTGTAAAAATACTCAACAAGAAACATAAAAGACAGAAATGGGGTGTCATCATCTGCAGAAGTATGACGCCCAGAAAGAAGTAAAAAGATGCTTTTCTTATCCGTTGTCATTTAATATCTCCTTTCCTGTTCAAATTTTGTGAGAATTACGTCTTTATGTTCATTGTGGTCCTAAAGAGCATCACTTGTTCCTTAAAAATCTCTAAAAGGAAAGATTATGCTACTTTCTTCTCTGTTTTTTTCCCCTAACAATCCAGTTGTAATGAGCTCAATTTTTTCAGGATGCAATTTTGGAGATTTCCTAATTCTATGGACCCAAGGCAAACATGAGATCAAACCAAGTGATTTCAAGATCCTGAATGAATTACTAGCTAGGTATGGAATTTAGTTTTCCATATATATTAAATAAGAATGAGAGTAGGACTGTTGGGATAAGAAAGGAGTAGTATGCCAGAAGCTCTTATCACAGGGATTAGCATTGAGCACTCAGGGGATGTCTGCTGTCATATAGCTGACTCTGTGGGGCAGATGCACTTCGAGTGCCTGTGGGAAGGATGCCTATTTCATCCAGGGTTCACTGAGTGTTCTCTCCTCCTTCATTTACCTGAGTTCTGCTTCTTCCAAGGCCCAGACTTTTCTACTCCGAAGGGCATGTGATGGAACAGTGAGCCAGGAAACAACAATGAGCGTCATAGTATCCCAATCTGTCATTCCACAGATGAAAAAACTAAGGATCAGAGAAGTCAAGGAGAGGAAGGAAAGTGATAGAGGGAAAGAGAAGGAGAGGACTTGGGCTAATACGGGAATTGACATCTCATAGTTTTGTGCTGCATTCAACATTTGTTCAGTTCCTCTTTGTGAAATTAGTTTGAACAGGTACAGTATTTGGGCAGAACAGGATGGCTGAGGGAATCCAAATGGACTTAGGAGAGAATGTTGATATGAGTCCTTTATAATTAACTTATTTAGGTAAAACAATAAATTAGAAATGAAATTCAGACAAAATATCCTGAGAACAAAGTACTTGCCTATATAAAATTTGATGTAATATTCTTTGAAATTTTATATACAGTCTATGAAAAGCACTATCCTGAATAAGGACACTAAAGATCACAGGCTAATACATTAACTTCCATATTTTAATAAAATACAGAGGAGGATAATAATAATACATATTATATTTTTATAAATGTATATGATACAGGTCAATTGTGCATTTGTATTTTCATAACAATAAGTCTTAAAAGTAGCATCAATTTATCATCTCTACCCTTAATTGCTGTTCTGAATGATTTTGAAAATGATTATAGATTAGAAGTTTCAAATTAATTCTTACCCTGAGAGTAGTCAATTAAACTATCTATCCAAATCCCACTCCTCTTACAGGTGTTGCCAGAAAAGTAATGCCCATATAGAGACTTCCTTTCAGAATGGAGAATTACATTATTGGATTGCTTTTTATTTTTAGTACCCATTATGGACAAGACAAACTGCAAAATTCTGAAAGAATAATTGGAGGTAGGACAGTTTCCTAGACTGTGCTTTTCAGGAGCTCATGATTTAGTGAGTAATAGAGATAAGATAAAATCAGCAAATGTATTTTTAGTGAGTTCCATTAAGTTGTGGCATACACAGAGGCAAAGGGTTTCTCACTTGCATATGGTACCGCAGCAAATTGTGTCATCAGCCCCAAGTACTCTATAAGTACTTCAAAAGAGTAAGGACAGGCAACCATAGGAACTCTGCAAGT
>RJWT010001763.1:33518-45475 GCA_004365215.1 Cuniculus paca
ATGAAGCAGTGACAAACTCATGATGAAATAATGAATAGGAATTAGTCATGTGGAAGACAGGATGGCAGAAAAATCTTGCAGAGAGAGGTAACAGTTTATGCAGTCTCTATGGTACATATAAAGATGGAGAAAAAACGGTCATTAAGAGTACTTGAATTTCAGAATAAAGATAAGTAAGAATAGTTTTAGTTGCTCTGTAGAAAAATCAAAGGAAGGAATAGTGGAGTAGTACTCGCATGGCTGTAAAGCAAAGGAAGAAGACTTAAGTCTAAGAGAAAGGGCTTAAAATTCAGACAGTGTGCTGACTGATGAGATTTCTGATGGAAAAGATGGGTAGTCATGGATTAAAACTGTATTTCTGGTTGGGGTAATGAATGTGTATTCTTGATGTTTCTGAAGCACAAGCTACAAGACAGATATCAGGCTTATTTAGAAAGATTCAATTTCCAAGTTAGAAATGGCGAATTAAAATTAGCATATGTTATCCTCATGAAGAGGTCCAGGGCAGATGAATAAAAGATTCTGGAAAAAAAAAAAGACCTTCAAAAAGTCATACAAGTGGAGAAGTTTGTCCAATTTGCCTAAAAATAAAAATAAAACTTTGAAAACAACCCAAAAAATAAAATGTTTTAAAGAACAGAGTAACCAAGTGTGTCAAATACTAAGTATCTAAATGCTCTGTGTTGTATCTAGAATCAGTACCAGGTAAGAAAAAAATTAACTGATTCTTGCATTTATCTTCAGTGGATAAGATCTTTCAGATCTGAAATCATACCTCATTGTTGTATGGTATACCTCCAGGTATCTAGTGAAATACCTTGCTCTGTGTGTGTGTGTGTGTGTGTGTGTGTGTGTGTGTGTGTGTGTGTTGGCTGATTGTTTTGTTGATTTTCTTTTTCCACTGACTTAAGCAAAACAGGAATTCCATTTTCATTTGGTCACTGGAACAGTTCAGAGTAGAATCAGTTTAATACAGCACCATAAATTCTCAGAATAAGCCAGAGGGAATCAAGAGGATATTTCAAATTTCCTCCTACACTGAATAGTCTCTACAGCAGTGCATTTGCTACTAATACACAGGAGTTATTTTAGCTGCCTGATACTTTTCAGTTGCCATCTACTATTAATATAAACGAACCAAGTTAAAAAGTATTGGGACACCTATTTGGAAAGTCAACAGCGATTATTTAGTATCTAGTCCTTGACCTGTAAGTCTCACCAACTTTTATTTAAGAAGTAAGTTCAAATGTAATTCTCCACTCTTAGAAATGTCTTAACATCAAAAACTTTTTGGATTTCTCCCAAAAAACCTAAGTTATATTGCATTTACTCTTATGTGTCTTTTGTTTCTCTGTATGTTGTATGTGATCTCCTGATGATAAGACTTCAAAGAAAAATTTATTATAATAGAGAGGCCACACCTTGCAAGAGGAAAAAAAAATCCACTGTCTCATTCTGTAGAAGGGAAATCAGTTGAATGCAAATGTACTCTAAAACCACCATGATAGATTCATTTATCCTTACTTGGTCACTAAAACTTATCTAAGGAAGTTAATTTTATATCAAAATTTGACACTAATTCAGTTTCAGAGTTTGGTATCAGACTTAAAGTTCTTCCAGTTTTAAGCTACAAAACAATTATGATATTTACAAGGATAAGAGCAAGTTATTGATGCCAGCTACCCAAATCTATGTGACCATTATCGAGTATTCTAGTTTATTTGATGTTTGTTTAACTAATCATCTTTCATTAACAACCAGGTTTTAAATTTGAATACAAATTAATTTTGAAAATACATTATGGCCAATTTATAGTTTCAATTTTATGTGTGCATATGTGTCTGTGCTGGTGTACATATGCACACATAAATTGAGAGTGTAAGCCGCTTTCTGGATTTGGCTTTTTTTCTTCTAAAAATACAGTTGACTTGAACATATGGGACATCTATGCCTCAGCATGGACCAAAAATTCAAATGGACATAATTAATTAGACTACTAAGAAACAGCATGCTTTTATCATCAGGAAAATTCAAGATAATAATTTTAATCTAATTTATATTCTAAATATTGGAAAAATGAAGATGACTAAAAAAGCAGTTGGATTTCAAACTGTTGCCTTCAAGCTATATAATGAAATTCATTGATAATGCAATTCTTGTAAAGACATTAATAAAATGTATAAAATACAAAGCATGTGGTTAAATAATAATGGTAGAAATTCTATTTTCCTATTGCATTATTGTACTTGCATTGTGAAGTGCATACCTTTTAAAATTAACCAGATAACGCTTTTATTATCTCCACATTTTATATTTATTGTGGTTAACAGAAATCTTATAGAAAATTTACATTTTAACCAATGTTATTATACTTAAGACAGAAATTATGCTTTCACAAAAATTTCCATACATGGCTTAAAAATATGTCAGATCAGTCATACTCACTATATTCCCAAACTATTTATGAAGTAGAAAAATTGTTGCTTTAAAATTTAAACATGTACTAAATTAACCAACTCTCATCAGAAAAGTGTTCTTAGTTATTATGGAAAACAACTTTTCCATTATCGTAGACATTCATAAAATTTAAAAAAGATAATTTATTATATAATTTTAGATCTGGATTTTAATTATGTTCAGTAGTTAAACAATATTTTATGATCCTTTTCTCCAGGTTATTTCCCACATAGACATCTAGTAAAATAAATAATAATTCATACTAAAAATAATTACATACCAAAGGATATGTATTGTGTATGATTTTATTGTGCATAGATTATTTTCACCCTTATCTACATATCAGAATGGAATGTGTTTGTGTCTTGTGTGATTTTGCCATTAAGTGAATACAGAATAATCTTTGAGATTGACTGACCCAAAGTACAGTCTTGGGTCTGCCCTTTACCAATTACTTTATCTTAGATAAATAACTTATTGTTTTAATTTTTTTAATCTGTAAAAATGAGTATTTCCTTGGTTAGATTATATTGTGAAGAATAGCACTAATGTAGATGAAATGCAAAATGCCTAGAATGCTGATTAATATTTATAATTTCAGATATATATAAAATTTTATATAATATATACATATATATGTATGTATATATATTCCAAAATCTGAGATTCTGTCAGGAATTTCCTTAAGGAAAAATCGTATCGCAAAAAGATTAAGGCAGTAATTTAATTTATAGTATCTGTGGTATATTTTATTCTATTATTTTACTGTGAAAATTAATTGTGAAGAAACAAAAGCATTAGAAATAATCAAAAGATTAGAGATGATCTTGAAGTATGTATACACTAAATTACAGTTTTAAAGAAAGAAAGAGATTAACAATCAGTATATTAGTATATGCTTTTTAAGTAAAGAAAGAAGTATTTGGTATATGGTCAAATTTCTTTACATCACTTCTCAATTAAAACACTTTTGATATGTATGTATAATAATTTTCTAGTGTTTATTGATTCTGTAAAGGTATATATCTTAACACATTGCCGGTGTATTAAAGTGAGCCAAAAAAGCTTCTGGAATCAAATTGCATGTGTTGAAATTCTCACAGTACTACCTACCAATTGTTTGACGCTTCATAAATTATGTAATTTTTCTGTGCCTCTCTTCCATTAATTATGAAAGGAGTCATATTCTTTATTTTTATTATTATTTAAGGATTAAACCATAACTTCTCACATCAAATTCATTAATTCAAATATCTGTAACATTATTACATTGCATTTGACTTTGAAAAAGTGACCTGAAATCTGTTTTGGATAATTATAATCTATCAGATAGAAATAGTAATGGAACATAAAAGGAGTAATTGAGAAATATGATGTATGGTTGAATTTCTTAAATTTATTACAGTAAAAGACATACTGGCATTAATGCCTCTCACAATATTCCCTTAACACATAAACACATACTTATCTCATAGCTCTTGGCACTTTCCCAAGCATTTCAGAAAGCCCTCTTTCATAGTTATCTGGGGAGTGCTGCTGCCAGGTGCCACCCAATGAAAGAACAGGTGTATAAAAACATTGCTGTGTGTTCTTGTCCACCTTAGGCACTGGATTTTCCAAAATGCAATTGATACCTCTTCCCCAAAGTCAAAATGACCCTAATAGTTTAGCATTTTGAAATAATTTAGGACTTGGAGGCAACCATGACAATGCAATAAAAGATAGGAAAGAGGATTTCTATCTTCTGAAAGTGGAAAGAATGATGAAATAAGTGCATTAGAAGCAGGAGAAAACATTTTCTGGGGTATTAATGAAGCATGTCTTTTACTGTAATTATCTTTCTTATTTAAACATACTGCGTGTTCAGTCATGCTTTATGCTACATGGAGTTGTGGTACAGATTAGATGTGTAGGTTGATGTAGAGTACTGAGTTTGGTGTTAGGTGTCTTGTACTTGATAGCTAAAAGTTATTATTTTCACTACAATGCAAACATAAATTATGTGTGTTACATACATAGGTGAGAACATCTAGGAGTGTGTGTACACGTGTCTATCTATATATATATATATATATATATAAAACATTTTTCACAGGTTTGAAATAAAATATTTGCTTCAGAAAGAAAAGTGACAGGTTAAAATTTGGAATCACTAAATTACATTTGTATCACAGTGTTTTTACAGAGAATTTGCCCAAGCAGAGTACTTAGAAGACAAGTGGTTTTATTTAAAAATGTCTAAATTCCTGAGTCATTCCTGACCTAGCTTTAAGTCTCTAAAACCATAAGCTGTAAATATGCCAGTTCGGTTCCAAACCAGAGGTCTTACTATTGAAGTTTAATCCACAATATTGATTATTTCAAACTGTCTTCTAACCTGGAGAACTTTCAAAATGCTTTACAGGGAAAACACACTTTTTGGTTTATATCTCAAGGGTTGAAATGAAATTATATTTTCTGGGACAAATAGAAACAGAAGTGTACTCTTCTTTTGTTGACACTTTACTCTTTTATTTAAAAAAATTACTTAACTTACTTTATGTGGTCAGTGGTCAACAACTGTGAAATAGAAAAGGTGAAAGTGAAATATAATGTGCTACATTATTTTCATCTTAAAGCTGCAAGATGAAGGTGTGGATATGTAGAAAATTAAATAAAAATGCCCAGGAATTTTCTTCTCAAGAATTCAGGAATCGTTCATTCATTTTTAAATCAGGATGTTTCACTTACTAGTTGCATCAACTTGTGATGAAATTTAGTAGAGTACATGATCATAAAGTCTATTCCATATTGAGCAGCTAGCCTATTGATTTTTATTTAGTTTTTAATTTAATGGGATGTATTAGCCGGCTATGGCCTCTCTAACTAAGACCAAATAACACAAAACTTTAAGATTCTGTATTATTGTTTTCTCATAACACTTTCTCATAACATGCTAGAATAAAATGAAAATTTACATTGGAAAAGATAGTTGTATTTAATC
Organism: Cuniculus paca; assembly: GCA_004365215.1. Classification (NCBI taxonomy): domain Eukaryota; kingdom Metazoa; phylum Chordata; class Mammalia; order Rodentia; family Cuniculidae; genus Cuniculus; species Cuniculus paca. Next base: position 38,959 of record RJWT010001763.1, read on the forward strand.
AAATGTAGAGTGGATTTTCATATTTTAAAAAGTGTGTTCTTAAAACTGTGTGACAAATTTCTGTATCATTATTTTGATATCAGTTAAAAGCTGAAAAACAGATATATTACATAATTTCTGCAAGAAATTATTGAGAAAAATGAATAACATTAACTCTCCTTCAGATGACAATTCAGAATCATAAATCTAATATGAATCTTGTGGTAATATTCTAGTAAATCTTACATGATTTTAGATTTATGTGAATTGTTTCACATTTATTTTTCCATATGGAAACATGTCGCTTACCTGAGAAGTTATATAAATATATTGTGCCTGCTTCAGTGTTTAACAGTGTTATTCTAACTGGAATATACTGCATGCTATATTCCCTTACATGTGAATATCAACACTGAGAAATCTATGAATCAAGAAAAAATGCATTTGTTTTCTGTCATGGGGGCTGAAATCAAGGTGTCTGTATAGTGATTTCATCTAGAGGCTCCACTGAAGATTCTATTCCCTGTGTTTTCTGGCTCCAAGAGGCTGTCAACTTCCCTTAGTTTATGACCACAGTACTCCAGTGTCTGATTCGCTGTCATCTTGGTTGTCCTCTGTTTGACCTTCTTATACCCTTATTATAAGGATTCTTGTGATTATGTTGGTTCATCCAGATAATCCAAGATAATCTCTCCTTAATAACATCTTTAACTTAATTACAGCTGCAAAATCCTTTTTTTCAATTAAGATAATATTCATAGGCTCCAGAGATTAAACATGAACATGTTTGGTGATTGACATTATGCAGCCTACACAGTCAGCCCTCTGCTTTCCCACAGGTTCCCTCCGTTCATATGCAAAGTACATTCGAACCAAATCAACCTTCCAAAAAGTCTCACCTTATTACAGCACTAACTCAGTTCTAAATTCTCACAAAAATGTCATCAGAATAGTCCCAAATATGGACACCTATAAATCACCTAATGCAGATGTAGTTGCCATTCCTTCATCATCTTTCTTGGGGCAAAATTCCTCTGTATCTATAAACTAATGACACTAAAAAACAAATTGTTTGCATCCAAAGTGCAACTCTATGATAGGAATGACATGCGAGTTATAGACTTTTCCACTTAGGGAGAAAGTGAAAGAATAAAATGGAGTTGTCAGCCCCAGGAAAATGTTAAAATTCGACATGGCAAACTCAATTAAATTTCAAGAACTGGTAAAAATCCACTGTGGCTCTTGGCTCTCCATGTGGCCAGAAGCTCGGCCATCAGTCACTGACTCCTTTTTTCCTAAACACTAGGTATACTGCATTGAATTGAGTAGTTCTGCCTGCCCTTCTCCATTTTGCGTAGTTTGGGAGTCTGACGGCCTTTTATATTGTCCTGTCTCTGTCCTTTTACGATCAAGATGCCAGTGTGGCTGCTGGTGTAACATCCTGCAGAATCGTGCAGGTCTCCCATGGATAGCACAGCAACTGCTCCATTAGAAAAGGAACTTCCCTAAATAATCCAGTCTCACTTCCTGACTTCAAATGAGAAGACTGAAAATTATATCAGCCACATGCCTACTCTCTCCAGAGTGCTCTGTGTTTGTGATGATTTTGGCATTCCCTGAGAGAATGCATGTTTCCCTAGCATGTTCTTCACTTCTGTCTGAGCCTTTCCAAGCAGTGACTGTCTGTGTTTTTACTCACAGACTGCTCTAGTAAATCAGTTCTTTTTTATTTTCTTTTTCATGATCCTTAAACTTTGTTTACCTTCCATTCAATACTGAATTCTAAAGCTATTTCCACATTTTTAGGTATTTGACATAGCAGCACCGTATTTCCAAGTTCTGAAATCTGTATTCCCTTGGCTGGAGACAAACTCAAGGTGTACTGGGGATCAGTTTCTTGTGGATGCTGCAGGGTAGAAATTTAACCTGTTATTTTCAACTTCTTTTGCTTGCAAGTATCCTGGACATGTACACATGAAGAGTACAAAACTTCCTATGCGCATTAGAAATAATTTTAGGTAGGCAATATACACTAATAACAGAATATGACCATAAAATAAATAGGGGAGACTCTAGAAATCTCATTTATAATTATGTAAGTAATGTATTTTAAATACAGATATTTCTATATACAAAATCTCTCAAAAGATTTCATACTTAAAATAGCCTAACATTACTTAAGTTACAGATATGCAATCCTTCTGGTACATTTTCCTTTGAATATGCTTTCTAATCAAATAACGTAAGATGATACTTCTGTCCCCAACCCCCAAGCAAGTTAGTTTGATTTTACCTACCGTTTTGTTTTGTTTTGTTTTGTTTTGTTTTTGATACCAAGAATCAAATTCAGGACCTCGCACTTGTTAGGCAGGTGCTTTGCCTCTGAGCTAAATTCCCAGCCCTTACTTACCATTTTAAAAGTACGTATATGCTTGAAAAGTTTCTAAATCATTGACTTTTCCAGTGTTGATCTCAAGCCTGGTGGGATGAAGATTGATACAAAATTTTGTACTATTCAATGAAGGATTTTTTGTAAAAGGGAATATCAGTAGAGGTGAACCAAATTAGAATTACTGTATTCATATCTTTTTTTGTATATTTCATTTAATTTTTGAGTGTCAGATCAATTTTTAGTATTACCTGTCAGCTAAGTATAAGATCAATTGTTTATTGCTATCCTTGTAATATGTTTTTATGCTATCTACTTTTGATTTTACTGAAATTTTCTCTCATTTTTCTAAAATCATTTTTTTACACAGATTAAGTGGTACACATAAGCAATTGTTACTTAAAAAAACTTGGCCTAAGTAGGTTGCAGATACATTGATTTTCCTTCTGATTCAATTCCTTCTCTCCCAGTTGTAGTCCATCATGATCTCTACTTTCCTCTAATTTGAGGGAGCGCCCAGTACTCTGAAGGCACATCAAACATACACATTCTTTTTTCCTTTTAGGTCATTCTGATTTTCACTTCTATCCACGTTTGCTTCTATATTCTGTCTCTGAACCTGAAGAGAAATAACCAGGTTATGGAAACCTGGAATTGAGAGTACAAAGACATTGATGTCAAAGAGAAATTGTTAATCCTCCTCACAGCTGGGCTGTGTTGCCGCCTTGTTTTATAGTATAGTTGAAAAGTGGAAATAGCTGAGTCTATTGGATCATTTTATTCTCCAAAATTCTGTTGAATTGGGCAAGAGTAGAAATTTAAAAATAGGATTTGGGAGACCATTTAATTTAATTTCATGTTTTTGTGGACAATAAATTCCAGGAGAATTCAAGGACTCAAGATAGTGTCCAGACTGGAATTTTTAGCTTAATGACATAATCAAAGATTTTTTCCACCGTATTTTACATCCTTAGCCAATTTAAGGGTAAAATAAATGTTATTCTGACTGTCCACCTTGCCATCTTGGATGATTTCTTTCCTAAATCTTACCTTCAAGATATCCAAATCATGACTAATAGTAAAATTTATTTAGTGACAAATGTCTATACTATACAATGAAAAACACATTAAGTAAAATGTAAAAGTTATTGTTTAATAGTAAAATCATAAATTATTAAAATCAATATTTTTTCTACGTAATTGAAAAAATCTAGAGTTGAGTTATTATTGTGTTAGGTTCTAAAAAGTATATTGCTTTTTGTGGTCTTAATTTGCTTGTTTCCAATAGCATTTTCTCATTTATTATTGTTTTTTATGTCATTTTTAAAGAAATGCCTATTGCCTCTTCAGCCTATTTTTAAATTTGATTATTTGGAGGTTTTATTTGTTTTTTATTTTGTTTTGTTTTTGCTGTTGAGTTCCTTCTGGATGTTAACCTCTTGTCATATTTATAAATTTTGGCAATAAGGATAAACATAGAGGACATTGTAAGTAAAAAAGCCAGGTACAGAATGTCAAACACCTCATGATCTCATACATATGTATAACTTTAAATCCATGACAGTAATTACCAGAAGTAGGGGAGTGTAGGTGGGAGGGGTCAGAAGGAGAGTTTGTCAACAGGTACAATGTTCCAAGTCCATAGGAAGAGCGAGTTCTGTGTCAGTGATAGAATAGGATGGATATGGATAATCATAATGAATTACATATCTCAAAATAGCTAGAAGAGAGGATTTTGAATGTACTCATTATGAAGAAATTTTAAAATTTTAAGATTAAATGTGTGAAATACCCTGATTCAATCCTTATCCAATGTGTGCATGAATTAAAACACCACATTTTATCTCATAAATATGTATATATACTATGTCATAACATTATTTAAAACAAAATTATTTAAACAAATAAGCTTTAGTACTTTATCTGAGATTGGTAGATTAAAATTTTGTCAAAAGTTCATCTAGAAAGTTTGCAAATTTAAAAATTTTAAGATTGTGAATTTTTTTTTTATCTTGTCTCTGATAAGTACTGGGGCTTATTCTTTGCAAATACTGCTTGACAGTTTATCTATCATCCTTAGATGGCAAACTTTCTTTTCTGTTTTTGGGGATGTGCCTCATTTTTCCAATTTGTCATGCAACCCTAAGATGGAAATGCTTTTTCTTCAGCTGTACTCATCCTATCTTTCCATCTTGAGTTACAGCAGAGAAATGTATACTCCATGATGACTAATTTTACAACTCACTGCTTATTCTGCTCTCAGGGGATTGGTGCTCTTCCACATTCAGTTGATTTTCTGGACTTTCTATATCTATGTCAAGACAAATTATTTCCACTGTTCTTCTCACATATTAGAGTTACTTCCATTTAAAATGTAGTAAGGGAAATAAAGGCAGTAAGTTCTTCCTTGCCTTCATAAGTTCTTTAACTATTTCTTATTTTTCTTTGTGTTTCATCATTAAACCTCAAGTGTTTGCTAGAACGCTATCACTACTGATTCTGATTCACAATTCTTAAAGTTTGGCATATTATGAAATATTTCAAATACACTAGAAAACACAGAGAATAATGTCATCCATAGCCAAGTACCCACCTCCACCTCAAATTTATTTACTGTTGATACTTCGTTGTTTGTTTTGAATGTTTTTTAAAGAAATACTATACATTCAGTTGAAGCACACATCATTTAAGTTCATTTTTTCATTCCAGAGGTTGGCTGTTGTCCTAAGATTGGCATGTATCATTCCATCATAATTTATATCTTATATTTGTACCTATGCATAAAATGGATAGTATTATTTATACCTTTTATATCTACATAAATTACATAAAGTGATTAGTGTATTATAGAATTATTTTTAATTTTTTTCAATTTTTTTGTGTATATGTGTAATACATATAAACAATAATTTTTTTCAATTGACATATATATATATATATATATATATATATATATATAGCTTCTTTTTCTATTCTGTTTTCCCTTCCGCTTCCTGCCTTATCTCCAACCATGCCCAGAACCAGTTCCCATCTCCACAAATTCTATGCTAATACTTTATATGGAGTTCTGTTATGCTACCAACTATACAAGGTTCTACCTACAGTATGAATACATCAAAATTTATTTACCTGTTCTCCTGTCAATGGACGTTTAAATTGTCCAGCTTTCAGTCTTATAAAGAATTCTGTAATGTGCGTTTGTCTACCTTTCTTTGCTCACATTAAAGTAATTTCACCACAGATACATTGGTGACCTAAGCGTACATTAGCTTCAGTTATACTAGGTAGAGTCACAGGTTTTCAAAGAGGCAGAACTGGTATACATGTCCATCATCAATATATGTGTTGTCTTAGGTCACATTTTCCTGATCAATAGCTGGACATCTTTTCAAATTTTTGACATTAAGATTCCCACTTTGTGACTTACCAGTTAATATTTTCCCACTTTTCCATTGAGTTATATATTATCTTTTACTTTTTACATGTATCTACGAATATATACATCTATATATATATAGATATAGATATATATATGCTGAATAGTAATTTTAGTTAAACTGGAGCCCATTCACTCTAAACTCACTTTAATTTGATACCTGTTTTCACCAACCTTCAGTGCCATGATTGCCAAATCCATTCCTGTAAGTTCATCATAGATTTTCATATTGTTAAATTTGATGAATGTTTTTCAAATCCTTGCTAAGTGATTTGTTGGCAGCATTAAAGATAGGTGAATAATTTCATTCATTTCTCTTGGAAAATGTCATTGACTTTCAACTCTTTGTCAGGCATGCTACTTGTTCTTGAATTTTGTGACAACTGTCATAAATTGCTTTTTACCTTATATAGTAACTGCTATTTGTCAGACTCTTGTTGGTTTTTTGGTACTATTTCATCTCAAAATGTTCAAATTCAGACTGAGCATGGTGTTGCATGCCTGTAATTTCACTTGCCCAGGTAGGTGAAGTGGGAAGCTCACAAATTTGAAGTTAGACTAGGCAGCTTAGTGAGATACTGTCGCATTTTTTTAATGTAAAATAGAGCAGTGTATGTAGCTCATCCTTCGTTGGGTTCATACTCCACTGCTGAAAAAAAGAGGAAGGAGGAGGAGGAGGAGGAGGAGGAAAAGGAGGGGAGGATGGAGAGAAG
>RJWT010001764.1:0-45328 GCA_004365215.1 Cuniculus paca
TGTTCTGGGGATGCGGTTTAGTTTGAGGCCTTGGGCTCAATCCCCATTACCTAAAACAAAACCAAAACAAAATCACACACACACACACACACACACACACACACACACACACACACACAGCATCACCACCAATAACAACCCCAAAAAACCAAAAAACCAAAAACAAAACTGAAAAAGTTCAGCTCAGCCTCCTGTGGGAAGAAGCACATAGCTCTGCAGGGAAAAGTGGGCAGAACATTCATCACGGTGAGCCCAGAAGACTGCGAAGCAGAGGAAAAGAGGGTGGATGAGCTCAGGGAAGAGTTCTGGCCCCAAAAGAGCCAGGACACAGGCTTCAGAAAGCCTCCTAACGGCTTCTGCTCAAGAACATGTGAGAGCTGTGCCCTGCAGAAGCACACGTGTGCGCTCAGAGAACATCACTCCTTGGAGTAAGGCTTTTTGGGCCTCTGCAGTCCCATCACAAGAGTCAGTGGCAGCTGCTTCCCAGTCACTGACAGCCGCTGCTGAGGCTGTGAGAGCTGCAGACCCCACTCAGCACTGGCTCTGGGGACACCGCTGTGTTAGGTTAACTGCTGTAGCAGCTGTAGACTCACTTGTGTTCTTAAAAGTTTGGCAGGTGCGAGGCCAGTGCTGTCGTATTTTAAGATCTTTTAACTCTCTGAAGCTTCCAGTTCCAATCAAAGTGAAAACAAAATACCACCAGAGACAAGCAGCATGCAGAAACAATGTTTTGGAATGAATGTGACAAAAGGCTAATTGCCTTGTATAAAAGGTCCAAAATTCAATAGAGTAAATGGACAAAAGATACAAGCAATTTACAGATGGGACAACATAAGAAGGATTTAAACTTAAAAATAGCCAACTGCACACATAACTTTAAAATGCAAATTAAAACGAAGTCCTTTTTTGCCTACTAGGTTGGCAAAAATTAAAAACTGTAAAAACACACTCTGTGGAAGATGTGGAAACACTGGAATCCATGAATTTTTTGGCACAGTACAATTGTAAAGATTTCTTTGGAGAGCAGCTTATCAATATTATGAAAATGTTGAAAACCCATATATAGACTAGCACACAATGCATAAGGAATGTTCCTACAGATATACTTATATATCTACCCAAAGATGCAATGAATGTGTTTCCTGGAGCATTGTTTGCAGCCTAAGAACAATTTCAGTATCCATTAGCTGAAAACTTGTTTCATTAATTATGATACATTCATATAATTGAGTACTATACTGTCATTAAAATGAGTAACCTCATGCTGATGTGGCAGATTGTGTAAGATAGAGAGCTGTTCAGTTAGAACAACATCAAATAGTGCAAGTAGAATGTGGGTAGTGAATTTAAATACACCTGTAAGATTTATGCATTGAGTTGGACAGGTTTATAGCCCCAGCACTCTGAGAGGCTGAAGCAGGAAGATTGCAAATTTGAGCCCAGCCTGAGTAACTTAATAATATGGTGAAACTCTAAGAATAAACACATAAATAAGTAAGTAAATAAATAAATACAAACTGAGACTAGGGATGCAGGTCAGTGCAAATGCCCTGGGTTCAATCCTCTGTCAGTATGGAAAAAAAAGTGTGCATTGGAAATTGCTTATGCTCCATTTCAATACAGTCAACACATACTCTGAACTCCAGCTACTTGTGGGATGATTATTTCTTTTCAGGCTGCAGTAAGCTTCACCTCAGGGCTGCACTGTGTATCATTTGCTTCCTTCCTGTATTAGTCAGTACATGCTACCATAGCAAGTACCATTGGCTGGGTGACTGTTCTGGAGGCTGGAAGTCCAGCATCAAGATCTGATTCAGTTCCTGGAGAGGGATTCCTCCTGGCTTTCAGAAGGCTACCTTCTCTCTGTGTTCTCACACAGCAGAGAGAGAAATTCAATCTCTTCTTCTAAGGATGTTAAACCCATCATGGGTGCCTGGCTTGCATCAAAACTTGATTATGATAAAAGACACCACTTCCAGATCCCATCATTTTGGGGGTTCTAGAGCCTCAATGTACAAACTTTGGAGGGACACATAAAATCAGTCTACAACACTGCGCGAGGCATCTCTGAAGCTGCAGTGAAAGACATATGTGTATGCAGCTGTAAGTGCAGGGGAGTCATCAGAGGCTGCCCTTGAACACTGGAGGACAGCCAGCTCCAGATGAGTGCTCCCCTTGCACCCCTAGGTGAACAGTTCAGAGACGCACTGGAGAGGCTTTTAGGACAATGTTCAGGATTCAACTTTAGGGGCTCACAGTGGTGGCCTAGTCATGCTAGTTTCCTGTGTTGCCTTTTAGTCCTTCTCTGTTAAGCTCCCTGTTTGCACCCCTAATAGGATCACATACTCAGACTAGCTACAAAAAAATTTTGCCTTGGCTATGATTTCAGGAGAAAGAACATATATTTAACACATGTATTAAATATTTCTGGAGAATATCAGCATTGACTGAAATACAGTATTTACTTCTTTGAAGGGAGAATGAGGTATGAGAAGACAAGTTTTAGTATATACATGTTAGTACATGAATTACTTGTTAAGGAAATGAATCTTTAAGAATATATGTATATTCCCTAAGAAGAATATGATTTTTATGTATTACAAATAGATGCTACTAAAGAAAGGGAGAGAGCTGCATGATAAAAAAAGAATTTTTTAAAAATGTGACACTTTGGGTCACACTTTTCCTTAAACTTTTCACACTTTGTTGAGTTATCTTGACACTGACATTTGTTTGGTAGGATTTGAAGCTAGACATTAACATTTGATGAGCAGGATTTAAAATTAGTCTCAAAAATATATTTTTTTTACTTCTATCAATGACTTAACTTGTTTCTGCTTCTGTTTCTGAAAATTTTATTATTGAATTAAATGTGATATCCACCAAATGTACCAGAATAGATTTCATGTTAATATTCTGCACCAACTTTTTTTTTTAATTTTAAAAAGAATAGAACAAAACAAAACAGAATAGTCAAACACAACATAGCATTTCAGAAGAGAACACTGCAAGCAATACAGGTCTTCAAAACGTAACAACAGGAGATTAATTAATGGCTACCCTAGTGTCTCTCGTTTTCTTCAAAAGGGTTGTTCATACATTTACACACAATAAACTCAAACAAAACAAAATAATATAATATAAAACCAGATAAAACAAGAGCGAAAGCATTACAGGCCTTCAATTCAGACAATAAGAAATCCATAATGGCTACCTTAATGTCCTTTGTTATTTTAAAAAATCTGTTCATATCTTCTCACATATTGCAATCAAATAGTAGAAAACAGACTTAAACCAATCAGATCAAAGAATAAAAGCATTATTGGACTTCAGAACCTTTCCCCCATATTTATCAGGGATTTTTGTATCTTATTGGGTCTTTCAGTTTCTTACACTAGGGAGACAATGCAGTGTTTACTCATGTGAGTTTGGTTTATTTCACTTATGGGTATGGTCTCAAGTCGCATCCATTTACCTATAAAAGCCTCAATGTGATCCTTCTTTATAGCTGAATAGTACTCCATTGTATAAAAGTACCACATCTTTTTCATCCATTCTTCAGTTGATGGGCATTTGGGTTGTTTCCAAGATTTGGCTATTACAAATTGTGCTTCTATAAACATGGGTGCACATATATCACTGTGGTATGATGATTTCACTTCTTCTGGGAATATGCACAGAAGCGGAATAGCTGGGTCAAATGGGATTTCCAATCCTAGCTTTTTGAGGAACCTCCAGACTGATTTCCACAGTGGCTGCACCAGTCTGCACTCCCACCAACAGTGAAGGGTTCCTTTTCCCCCACAGTCTCTCCAGCATTTATTGTTGGTGGTTTTCTTGAACCTGGCCATTCTTTCTGGAGTGAGATGGAATATCAGAGTTGTTTCAATTTATTCTGCACCAACATTTTAAAAACATACTGCATTTCCACCAAAATAAGCCCTCACATGATTTTTCAGGGTGCTCATAGTATAAACTCTGCTGCTAAAAAAAGCACTAGATAAGATCATCAGCCAGACAGATGCCTTTAGTGTACTGTTGCAACACACAAAGGATGCATTGAATTATAAAATAATAATATTAATGTATAATTAAATATAAATATTACAAGATAACAGTATGTAATATATTAACCAGCATTAATTTCCTACTGTGTTTTGAAATTCTGTATCATTCCTATCCTTTTTTTAATTTTGTTTTTAAGATAAAAAATTTTTAAAAATATAAATAATATTATCGACATTAATACTTAAAATGGTAATATAAAGTATAGTTAAGTATTTGTAAATGCCGAAGTGGGCACTTTTGGGTGAGAGGTAAATGTCTGTGTTAACAGATGAACTCTAGTTATTGCCAAATGACCAATCAGTGTACAGATCCAGCACATAAATAACATACACACTTGATAAAGAATGGACATATGTGCAATATGAATCTTTGCAATGCAATATGTCATATGTTATAATGGATGTACTTATTGTACTCATGTGACATAAATAAATATTTTTAATTTTGGTGCCTGCAAGTTTGGGTCACTTTTGCATGGACCATCATGCTTCATTATCATAATTTTTGTTGCCACAGCTGTCTTGTAAGTCTTTGTTTAACATTTAAGTTAGTGGTAGATTTAAAGGGCATCAGTGTAGATTGTTGTACATGAAGAAAAGACATTCCCTGAAAATAAACCCTATTGCATTTTTGGAGCAAAAATTGATATAAGACCTAGTCTTTTCAGGGAAACACAGTATATTCTTTTAGATTGCACCTTTTCTCCTTTCATTTTAGAAATTTTAAAATTTATTTTATTGTTGCATTTAGTTTTTCCTTGTTCCAGGCATTGAGTTGCCATCTTCAATGACTCCAATTTTACTTAGGTTGTGATGCCATTGTCTTTCCACCCTATTGTCTGTTTTCAATTTTTATTTTTTATTAGTCCATGTCTGCAGAGCACAATGCTCACATTTCTCATGGAGTTGGAACATGCACATCATATGTCTCAATTTTTTTTCATTCCTTTCTTCTTCCTCCCCAATCTCTCTATCTCTTGACACCCTTTCCATTTGAAAAAGCTCAACCTCCCTATTTCCTATTATCTATCTTTTTTCACTTTATTTATATTTTCATTTTTCATATAAGAGAAACTGTGATATTTTAGCTTATGTGTCTGATTTATTTCACTTAGCATTATGGTCTCAAGGTGTATCCATTTTCCTACAAATAACTCAAGTGTATCCTTAATTATGACAGGCTAGCACTCTATTTATATGAATAACACGTTTTCTTTTAATTTACTTTATACATTTTTTTTGCTTTTCATTCACGGTATTTAGTTTAATTTTTGTCTATGTTCTTAATTTTTTATAACCAAATATGTTTCCAAATGCCTGTATGTTCCTAGAGTAGTATTAAGTAGAGTAATTAGAACTAGATTTGAATCCTAGCACCAATACTTTCTGAAAGGGTGACCTAAAGCAGATTACATACCATCCCTGTAGAGATATCTCTATTAAATTGCCTCATCTTGCATAATTACCTCCTGTCTGAGTAAAAGACACTTCCCAGGCTGACATTCCATAATAGGCAGTGGTGCAACATCTACTTGACCTCTTGAAATGGTGATGAAACTGTTACTGATGATTTATAATTCTTTGACTCTCAGGTTTTGATCTTGGCTCTTCTGAAGTCTAGGGGAAAACCTAAGACCATGGGGCTGAAAAGTGTGTACTAAAAGGTCAATTTGTGAGGTTTATATACTGGTTTTGGCTTTCAGAGCTCTGTGATCTTTGACAGGCTGCTTAACCATCCTTTACCTCAGATTCTTTCATTTTAAAAATGAGAAAATAATAACCCTTTCTGTATTCTTATGTAAATGTGTTAATGAGGTAAAATCCTTTGAACAGTGCCTGGTACATAGTAGGCCCTTTGTACGTATTCACTCTTATAACCACTTTTATATGCTTTTTTGATCTTGTGTCATTCTATCATCTTTTGTAGTTGTCTTTTTCATTGTTTTTCTTTTACTGTTAAGATTGTTACTGATGAGCTCTCATAATGGGACATTTTGATGTATTGTATTTTTCTCCTAGAACAGATTCTTTGTTTTCCATAATATCTTTGTCTTTTTAAAAATTATGATATTTTAATGAAGTCCATGCTCTCCCTTTATCCTTTTTCATCTTTTTGAAGTCAGCTTCGGTAAGATCTTGTGTGTGTGTCTCATAGGTTTAGTCAGCAGGTATAGCATATTTAGTGTTTTGGATCCTAGAGCCCTAGAGAGTGCATAATGCAGCAGTCATGCATGGTGGCCCTGGATTCTGCATCTTTACTAATTTTCTACAGATTTGCTTGCCAGGGCTTTTCCTGCTGGTATGGGGGCTTATTCCTGTAGTAGTCGGTAGCATCCTTAAGTTGCAGATCATTCTCCCAGTTCAGGATGGGGCCCTGTGGATCTTAAGTGTTCTTTCTGTCTCCACTCTCCTTCCTCCCCTCTGCCATTTCACACGTGCTTCAGCCAGTAGAGGGAAAAGGACGGTAAAACTGTAAGTGTGGAAAACCTCCAGGGTTTCAAATGGAGTGACTTCAGAGAGGACGATTGCTGGAAAGTAACATTCCTCTTCCTGGGTCTCTTATTCCATAGATATTCTTACTTACCTTTGGTCTGTCATTCCAGTCAATCTCTGTTTATAGCTATAAAGACTTACAATCTGCCTACTTCTCTTTTGAGATTTCTTCATGGCAGAAAAATTTATAATATCTAGCTTCTAGAACTATTCCTACTTCACAAGAGGTGCTGTGTGTACATGGTTGGGGGAAAGTGTATCACCTCCCTGTGTCTTCCTTCATAATGATTATTCCTAGCCCTCTGTTTACACTTCTTCAAATTAGCAGCAGATAGGAGGGAAGGTTAGGACTTGTGCTGTTTCCTAAAATATTACTACCTTCCTGTGAGTACTTTTGCTTTTTTTGCTAAATATTATGCTTTTTGGTTCATTTTATTTGAATGAGGCAAAGAGTAATTATAGATGTCCTTTTGAGAATGTTAGTTTTAAATGACAATTTTGCACTTTATATATGTCCAAAGTAGACAATCAATTTTTGCTTAAATATTTCCTACGATGATCGCTTACAGCTTCAATTATAGTCACATCATTTTTGGAGGGGTGTGGTAGGGAGTGCCTCTGTGTAGTAGCATTTTGTTTTTCTTAAATTTGAACTGAAGCTTGCTGTATTTTATCTTCGATATACTGGATTTAAGTTTGTCATGTGGAACTATGCAGAGTTGGTTAGATGATTAGAGAATTTACAAGTGTATGTTTTAAGAGTTTTTTCCTCTGGGTCACTAGTTTATTTCCTTTAGTCCCTCTTGGTGTGATATAATTTCATGATCATTTATTGCTCTTTTAGACACAGTCCATTTGTAAATACCCCTTTTAAAATGTCACAGCCATGATTCAATGCAATCCACCATCCATCTGCATCTGCTGATTCACACAATAGATAAAATATTGATAAAAATTCTATCTCCACTGAACCTGTACACATTTTTGTCATGATTCCCTATACAATACAGTAACAACTACTTACATAGTATTTACATTGTATTAAGTACTATAAATCATATAGAGACATTTTGAAGTATGTGGGGGGATGTGAATAGGTGATATACAAATGAACCACTTCATATAAGAGGTTTCAGAATCTGCAGATTTTGGTAACCACTAGTGGGTGCTGGAGGGAGGAAGTGTCCTGGAACCAATCCCCTAGAGATACAGAGGGACAACTATACACCAATCCAGTGTGACCTAGCAAAGGGAAAGGAGCCTCTTGATACAAGCCATGCATGTGTGCAGTCAGTAATAAATAGGATGGTACCCTCTGGTTTGGATGTGTTACTGTGGAGAACTGTGTAGAAAAACAAGCTTCAAGTTGCGTTTTGTGGTTGCAGGCTAGAGAATCTAACTCTGATTACTTAGAAAGGGAATGTGCTAGGATACTGGGAAGTTCACATGGTTGAAAGGAAGACCAGAGAATCAGGCAGGGAAACACAAAAATGATCTGTTGTTAAAGTACCACTGCTGGATTGGACAAACGTCAGCAGATTCTTTTGTCTTCGTGTCACTCTGTTCAGCAAAGTTCTAAGAGAATGCATGCTTGGCTAATCTCATCCATATGCCAGCCCAGCAGATGCGCTGAAGTAGTGAGAAGTAGGATCTGGAGAGCAAACATCAGGGATCTCTTCTAGAGGCATAAGCACCTGGATTTACTGAACTGTCAAGACTGAACACAATCTTAGAGAGATGATCCTCACAGAGGGAACAGGATTTATAGAAAATAGAAATTAGCATGGTTGGAAGAGAATAGATATTTATTGAGATGCTAAGGTAAACTGGTAAAATGTAGTGTTGTCCTCTGAAGATGTTTATATCCCCACGGGGTATAAGATCACTGGAGAAATTCAGTGATTTGTCCAGTTTCACTCAGATATAACATAGCAGCCCTGAGCCTAGAACCCAGTCCAGCCTCAATCAAATTTCCCCCAGTGCTCAGTCTTTCCTTGCAGGAGCAAGTAACTACCAAGGGTTGCACCATGGAAATCAGAGCCTGTGGCATACTGACAGGGAGCAATAAAGAAGCTTGACATTGGGTAGACAGATTATTCAACCAGCCAACAAAATGAAGCTCAGGAGTTCATCTCCAATGTTTGAGCATGGGGGGACTAAATATTTATTCAATAGTGATTCATTTGGGACTAGGGTTGTAACTGAGGGGTACAGCACTTGCCCAGCATGCATGAAGCCCTGGGTTTAATTCCCAGCACTGTGAAAACAGATTATATTGTAAAAACAGATTACACTTGCTTAACAAAGGCATACTAACTCCTCTCTGTGTTTTACCATGATATTGGAAAGACACTTCTAGTGACAAAAATCATTTGCACATTTTAAAATTCATTCAACACATATTTATTGAACAACTACTATACTCCATGTACTGTTCTTGGTTTTACATGGAAAGTCTATGGGAATACCTTTTGCCATCTTGGGGATTTGCCCACACTGCTTTTCAGATGGTGCTATGGATGGAATTGTGTGTCCCTCCCCTCCAATTTATCTGTCAAAACTCCAAGTTGAGACAGGGAGATAATTAGGGTTAGACAAGCCCATGAAGGTGGGACCCTTAGAATGGAATAGTGCCCTTGTAAGAAGAGACAATAGAGAGCTTGTTTGCTTGCTCTCTCTGTCTTGTAAAGACACAGCATGAAAGCATCTTACTGTAAGCAAGGAAGAGAGCCCTCATTATAACCTAATCATCTCCCACCTTGACCTTGGATCTTAGACTGCAGAACTGTAAGATAGTGAGTTCCTGTTGCTTAAGCCACAAGCCTATGGTATTTTTATGGCGGTGCAAGCTGACTAATACAGATAGGGTCCAGCTCCTTGCCTGAGGGAGGCATGCCTTTAAAATCAGGCATTTTGCTTATTGAAGCTTAGTGTGGAACATTTTAAATTTTGTTGGTGAAATCTTAGAGAAAATCCATGAAAAAATTACCTTTTTCCTGATTTGTAGAGGAATTTGTCTGATGGATCTGTGAAGGTTCTTTTCCCACTTCATATATGCTGGAAAAGAAAATAAACAGGCTAAAAATTAACACAATGTAATGAACTTCAGTAGTAAATTGAAGCTAGAACACTTTAGGTCTAGCAGGAAACTTCATCACGAATTTGCAGATATGAGGACAGTGGCATCAAAACGTGCTGAGACATTGAAAATATTAGGGCCAATTATGAAAGCTATGCTGTATAATATAGCTACAGAAGAAGTGAGAATGGAAAAAAGATTTCTGGAAAGGAATTATAATAAGTGCCTGGAGGAAAGAGACAGTTTTGTCATACAGTGAAAGGAAGCACAGAATACGTGTCAGAGCCGATCTTACCTACGAAGCTGCAGCTGACTAAAGGGTACAGCAAGAGGAATAGGATGCTAGAGGGATGGTCTGGTTCATTGTCAGAAACTCACTGCCTTGTGGGATGTCTTTCCTTCCCTAATAATCATGCCCTACTGGGACTTGAACTTCTTTAGCTCAGTGCGCAGGAATAGGCAAGTTGTGTATCTTTTGTTGACAGTGTTTTCTTGACAGTGGAAGGTGGTCCCCACAGTCTTTTCTTCTTCTGTTTGGCTGTGTTAATGATTAATGTCAGAAAATCAAGCTGCATTCTACTGAAGGATGAAAAGGATCTTAGATAATCAAGAATACATGGAACTGAATTATTATTCTTTGGTCAGGTGCCACACTGACTATCAGATCCTCTGAGAGTATAATCAGATAATGACAGTGGAGTGATCAGCTTTGGGAAATGATAGCAATATTAGAAATATTTACATAGCCTTGTGTAGTGTACAAAGAAATTTCATGAGCATTTCTTTATTTGATTCATCTAAAAAAAAGCCTGCAAAGTAGGATAAATTATCCTCCTTTTAACAAATGAAACATACTATGTGGGAGCAGCCAGGTTGTCCAATGTTCTCTTGCCCTCATCCCTCACACCAGTGGTGAAGAGGAAGTAATTCAACCCTTCAGACCCACAGCCAAAGAGAATACATGACCCACTGCAAATGTGTGTGTGCACATGTGTGTGTGTGAAATTCTGTGTGTGTGTGTGCTACTAGCAGCATAAACAAAACACTGCCATAAATAAAACACCTCTATAAATAGAGTGAGTTCATTGAGCTCCTCACTTGGAGAAGATCTCATATAAAAGGATGAATGATACCTGTGGGGCATGCTGGAGACCCACTCACAGTGGCAGGTCTTCCAGGATCAGCAGCTTGCTATGGCTTGCTGGAGGGAAGTGTAATGGCGGCTAGTGGATCACTGTGTTGGAGAGACGGAAGTCATGCTTTAGCTTCTCATCATCCCAGGAACTCCATACCCTCATGGTTCCCAAATGTGTGGCATGACATGAGAATCATTAATGCGAATGGGCAGAGTGGACTTGAAATCTGTGTTCTGACCTCTGTGCCCTTCTGACATGGGCATTTCATTATAGACCTCTTATTGTTGAAGACCACTGATTGGAGTCCCTTTTATGGAACTTCTTATATACGGGCTATAAGAATCATGTTATGAAGAAGTTTTCTCTAGCTCCTAGGGTGGAAAAACTCTTGAGCATTCATGTGAGTCCTGAATGCCCATAAATGTTTTTTTTTTTTAGAAAGTCCTGTTTATTACTTCTTCTGAACTAGTTCGTAGGCCTGAACATACTTCGGAACAGGAAGGGGAAACATATACCTGAGGGACATACCTGTCAGACATTGCTTGGCAACTGCTGCTTTCGGTCCACTAAGCCTGGACATAACCAAGCCACTGGTGTCGATGAGACACTCTGAATTAGCATGATCCGTGGTACATGATAGCTCTTTGCCAACCTTCTTCTAGAAACTTGGGTAACTTTACATACCTGTTATACTTTTGTGATAGACAGAAAACTGAGGGTAAAGGGTCTATGTACCATTATGGGAGGCAGAACAAGCTTAGGCTCTCCAGGTGAATTCTTGCCCCATCTCACCAAGGACCAGTGTCATTAAAGAGTTTAGTTCATGGACAGATGTAGAGGTAATACGACATGCTACCTCAAATGGTGCAGGGATATAAACACTGTTGGAAACACTTCTGGAAAATGTGAAGAAAAACAAATGAATCAGAACCAATTGTTTTGAGGATTGTATATCATCATAATAAAAAAAGATGGTGAAAGAAAAACAAGGGAAGAATAAAGCCACAGATCGCTGGTTGCTTGGAGTTTTCAAAGAAAGGTATTTACTCACACAATTTTTACTTGTCTCTGGTATATTTCTAAGACCACAAAATAAGTTGACACTGATTTACAGACTTCAGAACATAATTTGTAGCTGCTTTGTATCACAAAGTGAATCTCAATTTAGCAGTGAATTGAACTTAGCTATGGTAAAATGCAAACTTCAATTTAGCAGTGGGTGAGAGCCTGAAGTCAAAACAACCACTTGTTTCCCCATTCAATCAAATAATTGGGTGATTTGGAAAAGAAGAAAACAATTGTTTGAATGAATTGGTCAAAATGATGATGGCAGAATGTCAGCAGAAGACGGGCTGCTGAGCATGTGGCCGTGTCATTATGCTTGTTTCTTTCTTTCTTTCTGCAGACTGTGCTCTCAGTGGCACCAATGTTGTGTGATTATCTGATGAGACCACTAGAAACCCTGAATGGCTTGGTTGTCTCTATTGCCAGCCTCTTTTCCTCATAACTAAGGCTTATTATGTGTGAAAGAAAAAAAACCCACATTAAATGGGGAAATGATAGAACTAAAAAGACAATGAACAGCTGAATTTAAATATGTCTTTTCAGTTTAGTGCTTTATTTAAGGATTTCAACTCAGAGCTTAAAAACATTGTATGTTCTTGAGCCATCCAGGAAATCATATCAGTTACAAGAAGTTTAAGTCTCTTGAGTCACTTATTTGCAGATCCATTTAATGGCTAAGATAAAAGGCTACATTAGGCTTCTGTACTTTTTCCTTGGTGGGACTCCATCTCAATTCTATTCAGGCACACACACTCTTTTTTCCACAGACCTATTGACTTCAGAGAGGGTTATTATTCCAAATGCAATTTGGTTAGCTGTACAAAAGAGAAATGCTTAGCTATCAGAAACTGCTATCTAAGCTAATTGCCCTTTGAGTGTCAAGTAATAAAGCTGAGAATGTATGGCAAAATTAGAGCTGTTTCCAACATGATAATTTTACCCTTGGGTTAAGGTCAAATTACTTACACTTACCCATAAATGAACTTTTTTCCCCCCTCCTTTTACAGTTTAAAGTTGTACAGCACACTGGGTAATTATGTAAATATTCTAAACACATATTTTGTATTTAGTATTATAGGGCTAGAAAGATACAAAAGACCAAAATTCTACCTCCAAGAATTGTGTCCTTCTAATGTATGTAGTCACAGCCCTTTTGTATATATCTAGTACTTTCACTATTATCTTAATGACTTGAAGAAACTTCTTTCTTTGTGGTACTGCTCATAGACCTGTTAGAATGTAGACCCATTTGAAACAGCTGACTAGCCCTCAGGTGAAAACTACTGTTCGCAAGTTTATAACATTATCTATGCTGCAGTATTTCAAAGGAAATTATTGTTAATATACAATCCCTTAAGAGGTCAAAAATTTCCTTCATTTTCAGCTTCTTTTAGCCATCCTTCAACATTTTCATTTATAATGGATGATCTTAAGTGTAACTCATTTCTTTGAAAATATGTGGAATATTTCCCAATTTGTCTTAGATTAATTATAGCATAATAAAATGTAGTGAAGAACCTACTATCCAAAGAAGAGTATTGATAACATAGAACCACTAGGAAACTGATGTGAGGTAAGGAGTTCTTTGTGCCAGGTTACTAATTGTGAAATATGTTCTGTGCAATAAAAATCAGAAGGGATGGTGGTTTATCCTAGGACACATAATAAAAGGGATGAAAATGACATTGTAGTGATTTACATTTTTTTCACATACTATATTGGCAAAAAGAATGATATCAAAGATGAGTGGAAACAGGCACTAGTAAGTTATTGGTAGAAGTGTAAATTGATATATTCCTTACAGAGGTGAGTTGATTGTGTCTATTAGAATTGGTAGTGTGCATACCCTTAGACCCAGAAATTCCTCTTCTAGCAAGCCGCTGTTTAGATCCATGTGTGTGTTCAATGGCACATGTAGGAAGATATTCCTGGCAAAACCAACAATAATGGCAGTTGAAATAAACAATAATAGGGAAATGGTAAAATAAAAGTTGGTCCATACAGTGCTATGCTATAATAGTCATTTTTAGAAATGAGGCAGTTGTATAGGTACTAATAGATTTCATCATGTCTCACATTGATTATTATCACCATAATGTTATGTAACACATTATCCAAAATTTAGTGATATATATATATATATATATATATATATATATATATATATATATCACGTATCTTTGGGCTGACGATTTAGGCTTTGTAGTTCTGGTTTCAACTGGGCTTACATACGTATCTGCAGGTCAGCTGGACATAAGTAAAAGCAGTCAGGGAAATTTCCTCCCTTCTCACCACCAGATGAGCTCTCAGACCTGCATTGGTGCTCACGCGTTCTGCCTTTGCTTGGGTTGCAGCAGGTGCAGCTCTGGTTTCTGTCTGAGGTTCTTCCCGCTATTGTGTTATCCACTGAATCACATGATCCTGTAATTGTTCCCCGGTTTGAATTACCTGTTCTGTTCTCTGTTATACCATTCTTTTAAACACACGCTGCATTGCTTTACATCTAAAAAACATCCCTTCTGTTAACCAACTCACCCATTTCCCTCTGGGAAATAACCACCGTTTCTGCTTACTCTCTTCATTTCTTCACCTTCTGTTTTTCTGAGCCCATTCTGGCAGCTATTGTCTCCACGAATTCACTACCACTGCTTTTGCCACAGCTTCAGTGATTTCTGTGTAGCCATCGTCTTAGCCTCTTGACGACAGTTGGCACAGCTGATCACACCACTGTTGAAACTCTTCCTTCGCTTGGCCACTGGGAAACAAGTCTTCTTATTCTCCACACCTCACTGATCACTGTTGCTGTGTGTTTATTTTTTTGTTTTTGTAATTTTTTTTTTACTGGATCTTCAATTTCCTGATCCTTAAACCTTGGAAATTTCCAGGACTCAGTCCTCAAAACTTCTGCTTTCTTCTTAATTTCCTACATGATTTCATCCAGGCCTATAGTTTTAAACACCAGCAGTATGTTCATGGATTTCAAATGTATTCAATCATTTATCTTACAAAAAGTTTCTTTTCTGTGGGAAAATGCAATAATTACCCCTATACATGTATCTTTCATTGGTATTGATTTTGCTTCTTACAAGTGAATAGATGAGTAGAAAGGCATATAGATATTTTTTAATTCTCTTGCTATAGGTAAATGGCCCTTAAGAAGACAACATGTCACATTTCCATCAGAAATATGAGTGTATGCTTTTTCTTGTAATTCTGTCAATAATAAGAATTCTTACTTCATTTTGATACATTTGATAGGCATAAAGACTTATCACTTTTAGGACTGAGAGGTAACAGTAATAATAAGGTATTACAGTGAAATTAATAATAATAATAAGGTATTACAGTGAAATTAATAAGGTATTACAGTGAAAGGCAGTAGAGTGTTAAGGTTGAAATGACCAACCACCTGTATTATGTACTGTAAGAGAGAAGAGATGAGAGGACAGTGTTTTCTGCAAAGGCCCTGGCAGAACAGCTGACAAACCTTCCTACTGTGATGAATACAGTGGCCTAGAGACTTTGGATATCTGTGTCTCTTGTAGGCAATTACATTCATTAGTACCAAATGGATCTGAAGAAAACAGGGACTGATAATAATAATGGAAAAACAGTATCTCACAGAATAGTCTGTAGGTAGCGCATCAGGGCTGTTAATGCTTAGCCACAGTGTCAGCTTTATCTGTTAGGCTGATATTTGTGGCTTCAATTCCTGCCACCTGATATCAAGGGTGGAGCTCCAGAAATGACATTCACATCAAATGCTGGTGGTAGGGGGTGAATGAACAAAAAAGGGCACATTCCACTCCTTTAAGAACTGTCTTGGAAACTGTGCACAGCAATTCTGGTTATAGCTCATTAGCAAGAACAGGAAATGGCTTATTCTGGAAGCCCAACTAGAAATGGGGTAACTTTATGATTTGAGTGAGAGAAGTGGACTACTAATGAGAATGGGGTTAAAAGTTTTTGGGACATTTGTTATTGTGTCTCAAGGAGAAGCTGCCTAAGGTAATACTTGATTACAATAATAACGACAAGTCTCTGGGTTTGAGTTATTACAAAGTTTCAGATAGGAACTGAAAAAAAATAGACATGATTATGTTCATTTCTACAAATATCCTAACTTGTGGTTCTCTTCTGGGGTTGAGCTTACCCTTCAAGAGACATTTAGCAACTGTCAGATATTTTGGTTTGTCCCAGTTAGGGGATCCTACTAGCATTATTGCACAGAGGTTAAGCATTTTATAATTTATAGGACAGCCCCCAAACAAAAACTGTCCAATCCAAAATGATAGTAAATCTTGCCATAAACAATTCCAAAATCTTCAGTCAAACCTAAGCAGAGCACTGCATGCACTGCCAATTTTGAATGATTAAAATAATTAAATTTCATATTGCTTTGGCTTCATTTGGGGCACTGAATCCCTGTTTGATCCATTGTGCCAGAAATTAAGCAACTATTTCCCAGAAACACAGTGACCTCCTTTTATTTGGAACTTTAGTATTGCTATGTGACTATATTATCTATACTTATAGCATTACCACTACCATTTCAAAATCATTTTTAACCCCTTAGACCAGTGATGATGAACATTTTGGAGGCAAGTGCCCAAACTACAACCCAAAGTCCAGCTTTTTATCACAAAATGACAGCATTTCAATTAAACCTGAATGTTGAGGTTTTCATTTAGAAAGCACTACTCAGAAAAGAGTGTCTTTTGTCTTGAAAGAAAAACACAGTAACTCGTGTGCCACATGTTCAGCACTACTGCTCTAGACCATCTGACCTTCTCACCCTGCCCTACCCTGAGATGGGTGAAATACTCTCTTCATTTCCTCTCATTGTACTTAGAGTCTCGTGCAGTAAGCATGTGCTGAAGTCTCTGAATCCTCCCACAAGATCATTAACACCTTCAATCAAGGACAGTATTTTATTTATTGTTGTATTTCTTGTGTCTAGTGCAAAGCATGCAACTTATCAGTTGCTCAAAAATATTTATTAAACACAACCGAACTGCAATTTATCCATGAGTCTTTCTTTATGTCAAATCCTAGTTTATCTTCTGGTTTGGCACCTATAGCAAAGATCATTTCAGTACCTCTCTTAAGCAACATGCTCCTTGTTCCGGTATTTTATCTAACATCCAGAGAGTGGGAAACTTAGAGAACAGGAGCTGAGTGTCAACAACTCAGTTTCTCATATGCCTTCTGTGGGTTGGTTACCTCCTTATACTTGTGTTTTATTCCCCTGTCACAGCCAGGTTTCCAGTGTATGATCTAAAGCCTCAGTGAGATGGTTTCTGTCATATACAATATTAGTTATGTTCCATTTAAAAATGTTCATGAGATTGAAAAGATATAACCTGGCAGATGATAGGTTGGGTGTAAGGAGGTGAAGGAACTAAGATGGAGGATGCAGAAGGTCATGGGGGAGTGGGTGTGGGCAGACATGGGAGAAGGGTAAGGAAAATCCGTTGCAAAATAGCACATGGTACTAAGTACATTTTGGCTGGTGGAGGAGGTTCGCTTTTGAAGGAGTCCGCTGGCCTACAGGTTCCTACTGATGAATCCCTCTGCCTGAATGCTCTTTAAGATGGTTTGTCTTTCTCCGAAAGCATCTTATCTCCAACAAAATTCAGCACATTTCATTTTGAGATTTTCTTGAGAACAGTTTATATAATCTAACACCTTTTAGGTAGACAAGGATCTTCTCATGGAATTACAAAGGAATAAAACCAGCTGTTTTTGGCCACTCATCCATCTTCACATTCCTTTGGGGGATTTGGGACTTAGAGTCTACTTAATGAGATGAATAGCCAGTGAATCTTTTATAAAAGTGAATAATAAAGTTTCTTCTATACTTCTGCATTGACCTCTATTGAGGTTCACTGAATGGTTATGCATGCAAATTTAATTGACTAAGACCATCTATTAATTGATGTATTCATTCATGCATACTTGCATTTAGTTAATATTTATTGAGCTTCTCCTAGGACTAGATGCTCATAGAGATTGTAAGACAGTTAAAGTATGGTTTCGTCCTGATATAACCCAGGTGAGAATATACAGCATACAAGGTGGTGTGGTCATAAGGCCAATTAAGACTAAAGGCTTAGGAATGTGATACAGAACCATTGTCAGTAAGCTCAGAAGGATAAGTAGTTTGCTAGAGGTCAGATAAAATTTTATGAGACATTGCAAATTGAACTGAGATTTGCAGAGTGAGTTGGACTTGGACATACATTAGTATTTTCCATGTGGTTCTTCCTGCATAGAGTGCCTATTGATTGGCTAACTTTGCTTGGTTTTTACATTGCATATTAAAACTCACTTCCTCAAGGAAGCCTTTGATGATCTGCTGTCAGGCAACTGCTGCTGTTGCTTATCATCATAATGCCTTATACTTTTATACCACTTATCAAATATGGTGTGTGAAGCTCTTTTAAGTAGGAGCTATATTTGTCTTGGTCACCTCTAGATTCCCAGAACCTATTAAAATTTCTGGTACTGAGCAAGCATACCATAAATGTGTGTGCAATAAATAATGAATAAGTTGGTAGAGGGAATGAATGGATGTCCATTAGGTCAAGAACAGTGTAACCTGAGAAAGTAGAGATGAGAATGAGCATGGCACAATATGAGGTTTCTGGTGGATGGCACAGGATGCCTATGTTAAGGTTAAATATCTGATTTCAGGGAAGGAGTTTAGTTTTTTCTGTTGGGCATTGAAAGCCATTGAAAGTTTGGGCTGTGGGGATTATATATCAAAAGCGGTATTTCAGAAAAATTAGTCTGTCTGGCACAGGCGTATTGAATGAAATAAGTTTTGTAGAGCTTTGCATTCTTAGTAATGAGACTGTCTCTGTGTTACAGTTCTCCAGGGACACCAAGAGAACATGTCCATAATTATAAGGGGAGATGTATCAGATAGGCTAACATGATCAGAGGCTGGCTCGTCCCACATGGCCATCTGCAAGCTGGAGAGTTATAGAAGCCAGTAGCTGCTCAGTCCAAGCATCTTAAAGCCTCAGAACAAGAAGGACCAATGATGCAGCCCCAGCATGAAGTTGAAGGCCTGGAAATTCTCCGGAGGGTTGTTGGTATGAGTTCATGTGCAAAGTCAGGGAATCTGGAGTCTGATGTCCAGGGGTGATGACAGCAACAAAAGTGGAAACAACTTCATAAGCGCACCGGATGTGTGCTTTGTTAATTTTCTAGATGCCTTTCAGTCCAGTCAAGTTGGCAAACAAGATTAACCATTGAGCCCCCCCAAAATCTTGAGTAGGAGTTAATTTATTAAACTGATTTAATGTTTTTGCCAGACAATAAAGACCTAACCTTTACCTCATAGGGACATGATAACTATATCATATCAAATAGATAGATTGACGATAGATGATATAAGATAGATAGATGATAGATAGATAGAACTTGCTTCTTCCTATCAGATTATGTAACCCCCATGCAAGTCAATTCTGTGAGATACTAATTGTATCAATCAGATAGATTTCTCATTTAAGAAATCATACAATGAAGCTAATCTCAGATTTTAAGAATAAAGCTATTTGCCCCTTCTGTGGGCTCTTCTGAAATAAAATGTCTCATGAAAATGCCTCAGATTGTAGTTTCCTCCTCCTGTGTCCACCTCCATGCCTCTCCTTACCCTGATTACCTTTTTTCCTTTCCTTATTTCTGGATTATATGTTGGAAATTGAGTTTGTTCTAGAACCTCCCAAACATTCATGCATAAAGGAAAGTCCTAGATGAAAAATGAATCCAAGTGATGATCCTGAAAACTGATCACATGGCTCCCATCATCATGAGGATTCTTCACTTCCCTTGGGCAAATCATCAGTTAGACTCCAAGCTCCTTGAAGGCAGGGTCCCAGTACAACTCATCTTCCCATCCCACATCAGAGCCTGCAATTTGTGTCAGACAGCTCTTACACATACATATTGAATGAATGAGCATTAATGAGTCAGAAGTTTGGATGCAGTTTGGCAACTCTCTCTTCTGGAAGGTCAAGAAAGCTTCATACAGACTCTCTAGAAACACCACTTTTTTTTTTTTGAATCAGAAGAGAACTGGTCTCACTGATTCTGATGCAAAGGTAGGAACGTCTTTAAAATACATGCAAATCATCTCTTATTATTGGTGAGTTTTGTTAGTTTCTTATTTGACTCTCTTCCTCTTGTATTTCTCGACAGCTAATCAAAGAGACTTCTGGTTTCTCTTTAGGCAAGTTTGGCTATCTGTACTTCTAGTTATCTGACCAATTTAGTATTGCCAGGAAGGTCAGACTTCTTACTTGGGTGGTGGCCAGGTAAATGTTAATGATTCCAAGTCAGAGTTGCTATAGGAATGAAAGGAAAAAGAAATTTAAAATTCCCCCATCATGTGGCCTCTAATTTTCTATATCTATTAGGATTTTTGAAAATGACTTTGTTACATTATGACACTTACACAATTGTCCGCGTGTATATGCGTTACATATGCATAATAAACTCATGGATGCCATGTTTGCTGCTCATTTCATCCTGCTTGGTAAATACAATTCAGGCCATTGGAAGTGTTGATTGAGCAATGGGAAAGAGATTACTGTAAAGTTCTACATTCCCAATAATTTAATAAACCTCAGTCTTCTCATTTACAAAATGAAGAATTGGACTAGAATAGCTCCTAAGAGCACTTCTAGCTATCAAATTGCATTATTCATTAGCCTGCCAGAAAATACACCATCTTCTGCCAAGTACGAATTCAGCACCCCACATGTGACAGAACTCCACCCACCCCTGTATTCCTCCACCTCCCTGGCTTTAGCCTCCTACTTCCCAAGCCTTCTGTGAGGCATTCTTACCTACTATTGCTAGCATGCACCTAAAATATTGACTTTATCTTCTTGATTTATTTTATTAGCACTTTCTTTTTCACTTTATGTAAATGTGCTTAATAACATTGATTTCCAATATCTTTTTCTGTCTAACTGTCACTAGGAGTGGATACCCATTAATTTTACTTTAGTCGTTCCTTAAAAATATCTTAATCATGAAAGTTTTGCCAGACCTTATTTGAGATCCTGCATTTACAAAAAGAGAAATACGCAGTTCTTCTGCACAGAGAGCTCACAGTTTCTCAGAGATCAGGTCTGCAGGCTAATGTACGTGGGAATGAGGCACTTTTGACTTCATGAACCCTTTTCTCCATTGAAAAATACTAAAAATGATATTTGATGTTGGTGTAAAGATGATTGTCTTAATGTTATATACTAAACTTTTTTCTTTGTAATAACATATTTACTATGCCTAATGAACAAGTCGACTAGAGGAAATGGACAAACAGAGCAGTAAATGATTACACTATAGTATGATGATTATGTTCACACTCCATAAACAGGTAATTTTATGCCTAAACTTTTTTTTTCTTCTGTGGAAAGGAAAGAACAGGCTAGAAACAAAAAGAAAAACTAGAAATGGTAGCTTCGGGTTCAGGAAAATCTTCCTTTACTGTGGTGGTCTTCTACAACCTTGAAAGTCCTCCACTGGGCAGGTAGCGGCCCATCTAGTTTATATTTAATCAATTGCTTCATTCATTCATTGTACATTTAGTGCATTCCAGTTATTGTCCTAGGTGCTTGAGCTGCACACATAAGTAAAACAGGGTTTCTTGCCTTAACTTGACTGCCATGTTAATCCAAATATAAAGATATAGCTTAATGAAGTGCACTTTTCCTACCTTACACATTGAGAGTAGGGTGCTTATACATTTCTTATTGACTTAGGAGTAAGCAGCCACCAGTACTCAGAACTCCCTAGCAAGGGTCAGAGGGAATGCCCCAGGCACTGAGAAGGAGATCCTCGAGGAATCTGTTCCTGGCAGTCCTTGTGATTACTTAAAGATTACCATTCTGAGTCCAAATATTGCTATTCTAAAACAGTTGGGGGAGTTCCTTATAGGTACTTCATTTCTCTAGGATTTCATGTTAAATATACCTGTTTAGACTTGAGGTAATTATTACAACATAAATATTTGCCTTAAAATAACAATCCTGGTTCCACTTACATTTTTATGAAAACATGAATGACCTAATTTTATTTTCAAGGTAACATGTGGAAGCTTCCAAATTTTCTACATGGGAGAAAGAAAAAGAACACCAAATGTTCTGTGTTTGCAAAGAAAACTCAAAGTACAGCTAATCCAAGTAATATCATTTATGCATTTATCATAAGTAAGCGATACAAAGAAGACCTTTCAACCAGACTCATAATTACAATATTAGAAATGGTTCAGGGTGCTGGCCATTGTCTCCCAATTATTTTTGTTCTTGTTATTCTTTTAAACTTAATGGATCTTCAAATGAATTTGGCATTATTTTCCTGTTAGTTTAAACTCTGGGATGGCTGGTTGCATTGTTTCTTAAGCTCTCAAGGGAATTGTTACCTGTGGAAAGAAAGGAAGATCTTAGATAGATATTACTTAGTTGAGAAATCTTCTTTCAAGAATTCATCTACAGAAACCATTTGGGTGGAATGCAACTGCTAATAAGGGTTGAGGGGCTACGAGTTACCACTCCAAGTCATTACAATCTCCACTCCTCAGCAGGAATCTATATACTCTATGTTCTCTGAATTCATTTCATAGTTTTGAGTAGTAAACTGATCAAGTTTAAGGAATACATAGTCACTGTTGATTTGTACACTGTGGTATTGACTGTTATAGGTCAGAAAGGCATTCTTTAAAAAAATGCTACTGAAGTCCAAAATTTCTTCCTTATTGTAAGAGTCTTATGAACAATTAGCAGACTTTTAAATACAGAAACCTTGCACTAAGGATGCTGCTTGAACTGCAGTGTGGATGGGTAGGAGTTTAGAACATGAAATAATAAAGCCTGTATAATTTACTCTAAATTGTGATTCGTTTCCACGACTCTCTCTTTCAAGTTGACATTTTATTCTACACAGAATGATTAATTATAGACTGACAGTGAAATAAATAGAGATTTACATGCTCCATGCTGAAAGAAATTAGTCATTACCTTAGTAAGCTTAAACAGTGAGCCTAAAATTGAGGCATGTGCTTTCACTCTGGCCTGTAGTTTTGTTTCAGGATAGTGTTAGCTAAGACCTGGGGGACACTTGGCAAAGGGAATAGGATTGGATTAAAACTTTCCTAATTCTTCTAAGCCCATTGAGTTTAGTAGCAGAAAAACAAGCAAAATCAGTCAACACTGATGAGGAAAAGAGCCTTTGCTGCTATCATTTAGCTGCTAAGACTCTTACAGTTGTGGGCTCCCACAGAACCCTGGATGCTGCCTGCAGGCCACAGGAGTACACAGTGAGCCAGGGTCAGGCCCGGCAAATTTCACTAGCAAACACAAGGGAGCACAGCGAACTTTAACGCACTTGCCATTGGGTAGGCGGTGTGAAGAGTTGTTAGAAAGGTTTAAAGGAGCCAGGAAAAGCTGGGGATTTAGCTCAGCAGCATGAGTGCCTGCCTGGCAAGGGTGAGGTCATGAGTTCATCCCTGGTACAAAAGAAAAAAAAAAAAGCAGCTAGGAAAAGAATGATTGATACACCTCCCCACACACTGCCTCTCTGAGGGGAAGCCATGAAAGAGACAGGGGTCTCATTTTCAATAATTAGAGCCCAGGGTCGTGTAGGTATAAATGTTTTAGATTTCCTTCACATAATGAGTTTGTTATGAATATCAAGACTGAAGGGATGGGAAAATGGGACTACACTGAATCCTGCCACCAAGGAGATCACAAAGAATGGGGTAACCAGTTCTGACAAGAGGATTGATTTTGAAGCCTTTTGAAAACCATGTGAACTGAAGAAGAAAAAAAACTATCCAAAGCAATATGTCTTACAAAACATCATACGTGATTACAGAGAGAAATTACATGTCATGTGGCAAAGTAAGATAGGTTCAAATGTGGACATGAGTCCCATTCAAATCCAGATTACACATGGCTTCCTTAGAGAAAAAAATGTCTGAGATAACTTCTCTCTCTGTTGTGGCTTTCCCTGTGGAAAACAAAGTCTCAGAATTGGGACAAATGAGTCTTTGCTTAATTTCACTGATTCCTGAGATACAATAGGCTTTGGTTCAAGATATTAACTTTTGTCTTGAAGGCTCTGAATAAATTAGGTCTAGGCTATCGTTCAAGTGAAGGATAATAGTGAAATATCAGTTTTATAAACTGTAAACTTATATGGTAAAGATTTCCAGGAGGACTGATGTTTTCATGAGTTTTGAATTAAGATAGTGCGACTAGGCTTACACATAATTAACTGTGCTGACAAAAACCACAAACAAACACAATGTTATCATTACTATTGCTTTTATTATGTCTCTTTAATTCCCAGTGACAATTTATAAATAAATTGACTTTGCTTCTACACAGACATTAAATAAAACTGTTTAGTCAAATGCCCAATCTTTTTTGCCCTGGTAAAAATTTTGTGGTTCAGCAAGATCATTCAATGTGTCTTCTCTACAATGAGGTCCAGTAAATCTAGCATTTCAATTCACCTTTACAGAGAGTTATTTTAATTTATGATAACTGCACCTTGGTTGTCTGGATAAAAATGTATAACATGGAAATAGAACATGTGATTGCTGCATGTATTACCTTATACTATAATTTAAATTCATTATCAATTCCAATATTAGGGTTTGGTCAATTTTATGAGTATGTTAAGTGACATAACATGTTCATTAATTCTTCCAAATTTTCAGTCAGTGTTGGAAAACATGGGATAGATTTTACTCTTGACCTAACATTGCAATAATTTAAGGACATCTTAATACTTGTAAGTGCAAGTATAGCAACTATTCACTATCCATGATTCTAATTTCTTAAAATTTCTGAAAACTATAATAACTGGCTTGGTAGCAAAGCTTTAACTAACCTGAGCTGATCTGGCAGCACCATCTAGTATGAACTGACATAGGATATTTATATTCTTTATTCATTTGTTGTAAATATTAATACATCTTAGAAGTATCAATGCATTTGATTACAGGCACTGCACTGGAGTTGCCACAAAAATTAAAGAACAAATTATGTAATGTCTTCAAAAAATCTAAGCAGTTCTGAATGAGAAAATATACCTGGCTTGAGAGTCTTGTTAAATGATGGTGTGGTCATCACCGATCAGCATCCATCTCAGTGTTCAATCTATGCTAAGTATTCAAAACATTACTTTGTTTCACTTAAAACAATTTAAAGGTGAACCTGAGGTCCCCAAAGATTTAAGTCACAATTAGAAACCCTGTCCTTTGAAGGTAACTCCCATCAGAGAAGACATCCATGGTGCTCACAAATCAGAAGGTCTTCTAAACTCTGCTTCATCATGGACATCATGCAGTTTTCCCTAGGACAACCAAGTCATCATGCTTTGGCCAGAATTTTCCAGGTTTCAGCATGGCTTTGGACTGTCCCCAAAACCTGGGATGGTTGGTGACTCCAGGCTTTCCCTAAGCCTGGATCCAAGAAGGTTTGCTGACTCTACTTTTCAGCCAAGATCTTTTCTCTTGAGGGTCACCATACAGGTTGGAGGTCTTCTTTGGACACACCAAAGGAGAGGTTCCAAACCTCAGAGGCTCATGGGGTCCACAGATCTCTCCCTCCTTCATCTTGTCTTGTCTTCAAAAGCATTCACCCTCTCTGAACCCTCATCAAGGCACTTCCAATTTTGTTTTAAGTGAACTTATGTTTTACAAACAAGAGAAAGAACACTCAGTTTGAGTAACATCTACTTTTCTCCCAGAAAAAATACAAGGCACAGTAATCCAACTTAAAATGGGGGAAAGGGAATACAAGGAAAACAATTCCAGAGGCTCCAGATGCTGGGGTTGAAGGATTGAAAGTTCAAGTCCAGCCTGAGTAACTTAGTGAGAACTTGTCTCTCAAAAATAAGTAAATTAATTAATTAATTAATTAAATATTTTAAAAGGGCTAGGGAGATGGCTCAGTAGGAAGGCCCTGAGTTCAAGGGTGTTCCCAGGACCATACTCACTCCCTATAAGTTCAAATCAAGACATTAATGACCTGGTCTGGTCCACACAGGTCTGTGTTACAAAAGTTCCCTTTATGAATTTGACAGCTCTTTTGAGGAAGTGTCTTTTTTTCTGATAAACCTTTTGTGAGGGTCATGCTAACCTACAAGTCATGCTAATGTCTTTCATTTCTTTAGTTGTTTTAAACTAGTGTCCTTTCACAAA
This sequence comes from Cuniculus paca, assembly GCA_004365215.1. Classification (NCBI taxonomy): domain Eukaryota; kingdom Metazoa; phylum Chordata; class Mammalia; order Rodentia; family Cuniculidae; genus Cuniculus; species Cuniculus paca. The sequence goes on from RJWT010001764.1 coordinate 26,068, forward strand.
CAATATCTCAGTGTAGGATGGGTCTCATGAAAGTCAAATGTTGTCACCACTAGCATCCTTCAGTTAACACTTTTTCTTTTTTGGCAACTCCACCCAAAATTTATAAAATCTTGAAAGTGAAATTTCACCATCTACATTGTTGGTTTGGTTTCCTAGAATTTTTTCTTTTTAAAAATCTTTTGAACGAGTCTGTAAGAATTGACACACTCAAATCTATTTATTTGGCACTATATAGTAGATGCAAATACAAAAAAATGGAAATAAAACCATACTCTACTTCTATTCTTATGAAGACAATGAAACTTTAAAATATGCCACAAGAATTTTCAATGCACAGTTCAAAGAAATGTCACCTAGATACAGAATCTGGTGTGTGATGGCAGAGTGGGATTCCATGATCTGGAAGGAAGTATACAGGTGTTTGGAGGCCAAGCCAGCACTGGTTACCATGGTTTTCTTCCTAAAGCATTTCACATTTGTTCATATTCCTAAGCTTCCCATGGAGCTCAGGGGACTCTGGGCTCCAGAAGTGAATCTCATAGGTCTAAATCCAGTGTCACCCCTTTTCCCAAGAGTTAGAATCAGCATATGATCCTATGAGACAAGAGGAAAGACTTGCTGTAATCATCAGAAAAAGCTCTTTCACATATAGGGAAGCAGTCATTCCAAACACTATTGACTTAACGGTCATCTTAAAATCCCAAAGGAGTCTGTCCAAATGATACTCATAGTAGAAGAGAGACAGAGACCTAGATCCTTGCTAAGATTATTGTACAACTAGAGTATCCAATTCTAAGGTCAACTCACCTTTTCATTTTATGTAAAGTCACACTTGTCCTAATTCTTCAAGCCAGGTGGAGCTGGTGTTCTGTTCCTTGCAGCCCAAAACATCTTAACTCATACAGAGACCTATTCCTGCTCCACATCTGTCTTTTACAAATGAAGAAATACAGATGCAAAGAAGCCATGTAGAACAGTAAGGGCTCACAACAATGAGTAAATGCCAATGCATGCACCTCAGATTAGCTGTAACTAAATTGCAGAGATGGCTTTCAACATATGTTGGATAGCAGATTTATAACAGAATTTGGGTTGAGAGAATTACAGGAAACTTTAAACTTTAGTTATCAGAGTTTGCTCAGTAAGGAACCTCAGATAATTTCAGGGAAGCCTATTGGAGTCATGGAGTCTTAATTCAGAATTCCTTGTTCCCTGAAATATATCTGCCAAGCTTTTAGGTACAAAGAATCAGGGTCCAAGGAGTCTCTCTCTCTCTCTCTCTCTTTCTCATTTTGGAATATATTATCAGATGTACATACCCAAGTGCATTTAACAATTCCATGTAGTTAATGACATTTAGGTTGTTTGGATTTTTTTGCTGTTATAAACAATAAAGCTGCAAATATCATTAAAGTTGAAATCTTATAGAAGCAGTAATAGTTGCCAAAGCAGTTGTGCTGCAAAGTAGTAGTGCGGTTGCTTTGATGAGTATTTAAATTCTTTTTTAACAGACAAAATACATACTTGTGCAACATATAGCATCACACACACACACACACACACACACAGAGGAAAACCTTAGATTCCGAGTAAGTTATTCCGCCAGTGTTCACAAGGCAAGCAAACATTTCTAATAAATTATAACTTGATAAACAAGTACTGTCTTGGAATAGGAGTAGTATGTGATGCTGACCATTGTACGGTCACATCTAAGCCAGTGGTTCTTTCTCTCTTGGTCTCTGTCTTTCTCTGTCTTTCTCTGAGATTGTAGGTGATCCTCTCCAAACAGCACGAGGTTATGGAGGTGATCTTGTCTGCAGAGGAGGAGAAAAAAGGGGGAGGGATCCTTCACTTCAAATGAGATTAGGGAAATGTGTTAAATGTAGGAAACAATGCAAAATTTTGTAGAAAACTACCACTCAAATAAGGTGGTAGCAGTGGGAGAGATGAATCTTTAATTACACTGAAATGTTACATTTCCTTGAAATGGTCAAAAGGAGGCAGTTCCACAAAAAGGAAAAAATACTATTGAGCCAATATAACAGCAATTCCATGCATAATAGTGAAAGTCCTCCTACACTATAACCCTTGCCTCGCTTGTCTCCCTCAAGCCAGCCACAAAGGTTTTCAAAGGCAAGTGTAGGTTACTTTGTTTATTTTTCTTTGTATTTGGTAGTGTATTACAGTATTTTAATCATTTTGTTTGTTTTTGCGGCACCGGGGATTGAACTCACAACCTTGTGCTTGCCAGGCAGGCGCTTAGGCTGCTGAGCTAGATCCCAGGCATATTTTAATCATTTTATATGAATATTTTGGGTTGTGGAATGAATCATCTGAGTTTCCATTATTTCTTATGGGGAAATTTGCTTTGATATACAAGTGCTCTGGATTAAAAGCATGCTCTTGAAATGAATTATGCTTATAAACCAAGAATTTACTAAAGATGTGTAGTTTTGCTATATGTGTGTGTGTGTGTATATGTGTGTGTGTGCGTTCCTTTTTTAACTATCTATGCAAAATAATGCTGCTTACACATTTTTAAAGAGAATAGAACAAAACAAAACAAAACAAAACAGAATAGAGTCAAACAAAACATAGCATTTCAGAACAAAACACTGCAAGCAATACAGGTCTTCAAAACATAACAACAAGAGATTAACAATGGCTACCCTAGTGTCTCTTGTTTTCTTCGAAATGGTTGCTCATACATTCACACACAATAAACTCAAACAAAGCAAAATAATATAAAACCAGATAAAACAAAAGAGTGAAAGCATTACAGGCCTTCAAGTCAGACAATAAGAAATCAATAATGGCTACCTCAATGTCCTTTGTTTTGTTCAAAAAAGCTGTTCATATCTTCTCACATATTGCAATCAAATAATAGAAAACAGACTTAAATCAATCAAATCAAAGAATAAAAGCATTAGTGGACTTCAGAACCTTTCCCCCATATTTATCAGGGATGCTTACACATTTTTTTGCATTGAAGTGGACACTATTTGGAATGCTATCAAAATTTTATTTCTGTATCATGAATGTATTGTATTATATTAAACTCCTTTGCTATTGTATTTATATTTTCAATTAATGATTATAGGACTTTAGTATTTTTAAATTTAAACAGTGATAAAAATCAGATTACCTCAAGTATTATTGATTAATTTATTCATCTATTCAATAAGTCCACTGAACACCTAATATATATCAGACATTTTGTTAGAGGCAGGAATATAAGAAGGACAACTTTGTCTGAGTCAAATGAATCATAGCTGAAATGGAGAGAGACAGTTCAGTAAACCAATAATTACTGTCACTGCTGAGATGTGGATAACAAAAGATGCTGTAGTCACAGAGATTAGACATTCAATGTAAACCTGAAATTAAGGGATTAATGAAGAGAAAGTGTCAGAAGAAGCCACCTATAGGGAAATTTAGGAATAAAGGATCAAAGAATATTTGGGGAGTTGCAAGAATTAGAGTGGTCTGAGTGCAAGTTTCACAAGGGAATCCTGGAAGAATCTATACCAGAGATAGAGCTGGAGTCAAAGGCCAGGGAGTTCAAACTTCATCCTAAAAGTTATGAGGAGTCATTGAGGTTTTCCATATTGAGGTGGGAAAAGCAAGTTGGCGGGAACATGGTAATTTTTAAATAATTTAAGAAAGAAGGGATTGAGAGTTAGATAAGAAAAAGAAACAATACCAAATTAAAAAAATGAACAAGATACCAAGTTGCTAAAGGATAATTTAACAAGGTAAGTCAAGTTTTTTATAGTTTTCTAGCTGAAATCATGTCGATGAATTTTAATTCTTAAAAAATACATTTTTATAACATCCACAGGGTGAGATTGCCATTGGCAAAAGAAAATTAGGATCTCTCTGAGTGATACCTCTAATTTACACCTTGCAAATTAGCTAACACACAAATCAGATTTTGTTTTTGTGTTCATTCTCACAATGCCTGTTAAACATTTGTCAGTATGCTACCATCAGTTCCTTCCAGTGAGGGAACTAGGAATTAATGAAAGCATTCACAAATTAATTCTTTCCCAAGACACCAGGTTGCTTCTTTGTCTCCTCCTCACCCTCTCAAGTCCTAAGGCTTTTTTCCATTGTCAAGATTGTCAGTATTTCAAAAAATGAGCCGTACATCTGCAAGTGGGGTAAAAAAAAAAAAAAGTAAAAGGCACATAGAGACAGGTCCTATGACTTTTGTGCCCCGCCCTGGTGATCGCCAAGAAGCTGATGACGGTTAATGGTGGCAACTCTCCATTTAAAAAGCCTATTTCCCACAGGTGAGAAGAACCTAGAGTAAGAGAGCTTCAGCTCATCAGAGGCCTGCGGTAACCAGTGACTCACAGGAAAGTGATCCAGCCTGTTTGGCCAGTTCTTGGATTGTTTTTGGGTCATCAATAGCTTTGGAGCTAAAGTCTTTTCTGATCACCTGACGTTCCCTTCTTCCATGAGATTCCAAGAGAGGTGTTTATTCTGCTACTGCCATTTTGGAATCATCAAAGATTTTCTTTTTCCATAAAGAGAAATGTAGACTGGATCTGTCTCTTTTCTTTTCTTCTTTTCTCTTTTCTTTTCTTCTTTTTTTTCTTTTTTCTTTTCTTCTTTTCCTTTTTAAGTGTCATGATCATGCTACAGATACATTAGAAGCCTGTAAGTTCCAGAGCCAAAAGAAAACAACATGCCTTTGATCAGCTGTATCTCCTGCAGTGCAGGAGTTCGCCACATCTGGGAAGTAGCTGGCTGCACCATTTCTTTTCATTCTCCCCAGGTGGGTAGGGGAAGTGTGTGGTTTGGAACTGGAAAGCTGAGTTGATTCATCCAACCATGACTGGGCACCTGCAGTTTAAGGAAAGTTACTGTAATGGCTTTACTGGTTTTGTCTGTTTGTTTGGTTTTCTAACAAACAAACCAAAGCAAGAGGGACAGGGAGAGAGAGAGAAGAAGAGAGAGAGAGAGTTAGAAGAAAAGAAAAAATAGGTGACCATCTTACATCATCTCAGCAGGACTGAAAATTTCACGTGATTGTGTAAGAACATGAAATGCTAGACACATCCATGAATGTGAGTGGGAAGAGAGGAGGAACTGAGAGGGCAGAACTGACTGGGAGCAGGTTCTGGGGTCATGTGGATTTTCACCCTTTCACTCAAATAGAGGCCTTCTGATGGGCACAGGAAAGCTAGTCAAGTCTGGTGTTAGGTGTGCTGTCCTGAATGCCCACCCATGTTCAGTTTCCTCATAATACATTGCTAGATATCAGCTATGGTGACTTCTCCACATCAGATTAACCCTTCTCAGGAAAACCCTCTCTGCTCCTGGAGGGGTTATGTTAGCACAGTTTGGATTTAAAACATCTCGCTGACTTCTTTCCTGTGGAGGGAATGGAGAAAGGATATGTTAGTACTAACCAGCTTTTGTTCTTAACGAGTAACTTCGTTTTTGCTGGGGCAACTATATGCCCTGGTATGTCCTACCTGAGTGGTTTCTAAGACCTAGGACTTTTATTACTAGAATTGGGAGAGTTCCTGGCAAACTGGGATGAGTCGGTTACCCTAATTGTAGCAGTATTTGATTAGGTGCAAAATGAGTAAAAGAAGTAATAAGGACAGTTGAAGGTTGAAATTAGTAACATAGTGGTGGCTGGCAGTTCTCTATAGTTCTGTGTTTTATAATCCACTTTCACATACACTATCACATCTTAATCTTGTAACAAATTTAAGAAGGCAGAAGAGGTGTAATTATCGCTTTACACTGATGGAAAAATTGAGCTACAAAGATTAAGTGGGTAGCCCAATGACATGTACTGGTTAATGAAAAAACTTGGGTGTTGCCTCCAACACATGGTGAAGTAAGATAGTTTGCATTTATTTGAAAGGCTGAAGTCCAGAGTTCTTTCCTCTGTACCATGTCGTCCCTCTAGTACAAACAAAATAGAATTGCTTTTTTTTTTTTTTGTCATGGTACTCTGTTGTAGAACAACAATTTTGCAGTCAAGAAGAACTAAATAAAAATTCATGACCATTATCTCCTCAACTGCCAACCAACAGGAAGCACAGAAGCTAAGACATGGGTTGTGGTCCCTATGCACAGGCAAACTAAAATGTTAGTGCCAAAGATCACATTCCTATGGCCTGTGTTATGGTCCCTGGTGGAGGAAAGAACTGAAGATGACTGCCATTAGTCCAACAGAGAAAGCTGAGTGGGAAACTGAGAAAACGAAAAAGTGAATGAACCACATGTTTAAGTCAAGGTAGCAGCCAGAAATGACCAGCAGAGAGGCCTAGAATTGTGGAGATATACACAGCCTTCCAGTATGAGAAACAGGGCTCAGGGCTTATGAAACAGAGTGTGTTAAGACTGCATTTGAAATTGTCCTTAAGACCAATGACAGTCTAAATTATAGCTATGACATGGATAACTCACTATCAGGTAGAATAAAAGTCACAACCAAACCTAAACCAATGTTTCCTCTTCTTTTTTCTTTCTTTTCTTTTATCAGTGTCAGTCACAACAGTATAAATATCTATGGAAAAAAAATCCTAAAGCTACAGTCCATTTCTAGAAATTCAAGCAGCATTTGATTTACAACATGGCTTATAACATCAAGTTTAAATTCAAGTTAGTATACTGTCTCTTAAACCAGGAGAAACCATTTGCTACAAAATGATATCAACATAATCTGCAACAGATATGAAATAACTTTATGCTGGTGGGAAAAAATCTCCAGGTTTTGGTAGAAGCAATGTGGTATGTCAGGGCACATGGGGCAGAGGCGCTGTCTTCACACTCAGGTAGATTGAAGTTGAAACTTCAGTCGTAATGGTGTGAGGTCTTGAACATTAAGTCTCATTTTTTATCTGAAAAATTAGCGTAATGATTCACGTACTCCATGAATTTATTGTACTCTGTTAGGGGGCTAATGTATGCAGAGTGTTAGAATAGGGCCTGGCGTGGAGTAGGGATCTATTCAGTGCTGTTACCTTTGTCTTTTCCCTCTTTCAATAGCTGCTACACCATTTGCTACCCTCAGGTTCCCTTTTTCCCTAAGTCTAGAAGAACTGTCTCCTCTGTTCCTTCTGCCTGTTGTCCCAGAGCATAGCAGATAGAATAGGGAATATAAAAATGTTTCAAAGGATGTAAAATCATGGTTCCTTAGAGTTCCTAACACTTGAGATGGTATCCAGGAAGTTCCTGCCATTATTCAACACCATCTATTCCATAGCAGGGAGGATTAAGCTGCAGTATTCGTATATATTGTAATACTTAACCTATTTTCAAGTCATTGAAAGGCTTAGAGTATGAAGAATATCTGCAGTGCATTTTAGAAAAAGCTACAGGGACCTTTTCTTTCCTTATATAAAGTTAATGACACAAATAGCCACATTAAGGGTGATATGACACAGGTTGTCAGCTCAGACCTCCTGGCCCTTCCCCTGGGGTGGGACCCACTTAAAGTCACAAAGCACTGCCTTCCAGACAGAAAGCTCTATGAGTCTAAATGGCAAAATGACTATAAAAGCCTCCAGAAAGATACCTAGTTGAAAAATGAAGTAGTTTTCTTCCTTCAAACATTTATTCTATGTTCTAGAGTTATTGAAACATTTTACATTTGATATCATGCTTTTGTGGCAAGTGTATAGATGAAACAATAAATTTTGATGGATTGTATATCTTTGGAGAGGGGTCTGTGATAGTTAATTGTGGTGTCTATGTAAATAAGAAACAGCTAGCTGATTAGTTTAGAACGATTCTGGGTGTGTCTTGATGATTTACTGAAAACCCACCTTGGGTATGGGTGGCCCCAACAAAAATGCTTGTAGCCCTGGTGAAATCAAAAGGGGAAGAAGAAGAAAGTCTTGCTTTTTGCTTCTTCAGAGGAGCTCCAGTCTTTTCCATCACCTTTGGATGTCCATCTCCAGGTTTTGAGTACAGAATCCAGCACAGACTCCAGCCTCCCAGAAAAGACCCTTTGGGTTCCTGATACAGACTCACAGGACTGTGTGGTGAGCTCCAGGCCTTCAACTTTTGACTGGATCCTCCAGGTCTCCTGTGCGGAGACTGCAGTTTTACATTTTTCCACTCCTGCTATCTTGTAAGTCTTTTATATCTCAATTTACACATGATATGACATTATACGTTTATAGTAAATCTGTTCCTCTAGTGAACACTAACTGGTACAGAGTCCTAAGGAAATAACATTTATTGTAAGTTACCAGAATGTCTCATTGCATAAATAATACCCATATTATTTCAGTCATTAAGAAACAACATAAATGTAGATAAGGTAGGATTAGGTTGCTTTAAGTCATCTGCCATCAGTTTTGTATAGCAGTGATTTCAGTTTAGAATTAATATTTAATGTTGCAATCAGTTATGAATATTTTTGTTAAACATTAGAAATGAAAATGTTGTTATCTTCCATAAAATCTGCCATATAGAAATTATATATGAGTTAAATTTCAGGTGCTTTAATCATGATGAAGAAACCTCGAAATGTTTAGATATAAAATGTTCCTATTTATTTAGTGATAGAAATGGCTGAAGATCTCAGAATTTTTAAGATTTTTCTGGATATTCTGTTTCTGGCTGCACTAGAAATCAGTTCATGCATGGGTGGTTGTATATTTCTATATTTTCCATGTTGGAGCATTTTCTGATCTTCCTCTAAAAATTCATGTGTGACAATAAGTAGTAACTTGGAAAAGATAAAAGCCAAAGTTGAGTTGAATTATATAAAAGTATGGACTACTTTCTATTTAAGTTCCCAAAGTATTAATAATCTAATGCAAAACTAGTTTTGTTGTTAATCAGTTTCATTATGGTTAGAAATAATGCATCTTAGGAATAAAAAAAGTCTTAAAAAAGGAACATGTTATAAATGTTAGCTAAGAAGAATGACAATGAGGCTTATCCACTGTTAAGGACTGAATGTCTATGTACCTCCAGGCATCAAATTAATATATTGATACCCTAACTCCAATGCAAAAGTATTTTGAAATGGGCCTTTGGGAGATAATTAGAGTTCGATGAAGTTGTGAGAGTAAAGATCTAGCCCAATGAGATTAGTGCCCCCCATGAGAAGAGACACTAGAGGGCACACACTTTAATCTCTGTGCTATGAGCAGACAGATAGAAGACATCTATTTTCCAGCCAAGAGGAGAGCCCTCACCAGAAACCAAACCACACATGTACCTTGATCTTGGGCTTGAACCTCCAGAACAATGAGAACCAAATTTCTGTTGTTTAATGCACCCAGCCTATGGTATTTTGTTATAGTAATCTGAGCAAATTAATGCATCTACCAAAAGGAACATGAATTTACATGCTGTTGCTAGGAAGGAATGATTATGTTCCATTGAACCTAAATGAAATGGGATGCCTTCTTGAAAATTTAACTTGCACACATATTTATTTTTTCATTCTTTGTTCTGTTTTTGCTACTGGGTCATCTTTGGGAGGGTGAGTACCTGTTTTCATGAATATGGCTTCATCCACAGAAAGAGAATAGAGATGTCACCCGTTTAGGAGTAATCAAGCCCAATTTAAAGGAACAATGGAGAAAACTAAGGAGAGTATCCCACTGAGTGTTTGAGACCCTAAGAGACTATAGAAGCCTTGGTAGATGAAAGTCTAAAAATGAGTAGATTCTTAGCCTTCTTCTTGGTATTTAAATCCCTAGGAAGATGAAATCCCTTTGTATTTAAATCCCTAGGAAGATACTGGTTAGGAATCCTTAAATGGTATACTGTTAAGTCACTCTGATAGCAAGCTTGGAACAACTGGTGCTTTCAAGGCTAGTTTAAAATTAAATTCTGAGGGCTGGGGATATAGTTCAGTGGCACAGTGCCTGCCTGGCAAGCACAAGGTCCTGAGTTCGATTTCCAGTATCAAAAAAATTTAAAAAAATAAATAAAATTATACTCTGAGTCTGAAAATTCAGATCAGGGGTCCTGAAATAAGCTTTGATATGAGGAAGAAAATCAGCATCATTCAAAGATCCAAAATGGTAGAAGCAGCATTCTCAAGGGCATAGCTCCCAGTTTCCATCCTCCACCAGTGACCTGATCCAGAGACATTTGCCACTAGGTATTACAGGACACTTCTTCAGTGACATCACACCTTGGTGAGAGGCTATGGCAATAAATGTCTGGTGCCTGCTTGGATGTGGAAATCAATCTGACTCTCCATTAGACTGTGTATGTCCTTGGGATTCTCTGATATTAAAGAGGAAGAGTAGTTTCAAAGAGGCAAAATTCTTGATAATCTAGCATGTGGTATTTAAGTTGATTTTAAAATTTAGCTTAAGAAATAAAAGCAATGCATACATCCTTGCAGCAGACAAGTGATTGACTGCCATGCATGAATGTGACAATGTGTACCACAGTAGTTCTAAATATGTGCTCTATGGGAGACTTGAAGCCACACAGGTAGTGATTTAGAAAGAAATTGGGGTCTCTGTGTTTCTTTTCAAGGGAATTGAGGAAGAAGTTCTTTCCCAAGTGGTTAACATGCAGTTGTATATAAAACTAAATGCGACTGAAAATGACAAAGCTCCTTTCTGTATTTGATCTATTTGAGAACATCTCTTAATTCCTTTCTGAAGCTACCTTCACAAGTAAAATAAAAAGAGAAATGTGAAATCTAACTTTGCAAAAGAAGAGTTGTAATTTTGTCCTCCATTTGAGAATCTCTGTGAAAATGAAATAGCTGAGAACCAAATCCTAGGTTGACAGCCTGGTGGACAGACAAGCATAAATTGTAATGCTAATAGACCAGATTAATATACTCAATTAAGTTTTTTTAGAATGAAAATCAATTTTGTTTTCTGCTACTAAATACTTTAAAGTTGAATTTTTTTCTTACATTCATGATTTTGTACCAAGAATCTTGTTCTAGATTTACTATCTTTCAGATTCTACAATAATTTCAAATAAAAAAGAGATGGAGTTTTACATGTAATTTCTCTTAATTCTTTTGTCTTTGCTTCTCTTCACTCTCCTTTCATTCCACCCCTAAGTCCCAACTCCACCCCAGCCATTTTTAAGAAAGTTTCTCAAGTGAACTCACCAGCATTCTGGTATACTCTTAAAGATCCAATTAAAGAGGTGTATGGATTTGATTATATGATGAGGACTCTTGTAAGACCAAAAATTATGCACTTCTTATGCTTTCATGGTTCTTTGCCCAAATAAAAACAAAACAGAATCTTAGTCATATTAAATTAATATTTATTTAGAAAAACAAATTGATGAGTACTTGGTTGAGTTTTTGTTACTATTTTTCATTTGTAACACTTTGAATAGAAGAAAGTGTGGTGTGTTAACAAATGGTCAACTTGTAATACTCAGCTGAACAGAATCAGCATGGTGCTGGGTGTAGAAGACCCACCTGAGGATTGCTGCCAACAGCATAAAACAAAAACTGGAGGGGAAGATGCTATGCTGTTGTCCTCCTTTTTCAGGTGAGGAAATGAAGGCCTAGAGAACAAACCTCTGACGGCACACATGGCAGAACCAGGCTCCAAGCACAGGCAGCCTGATTTCAGAGGCTGTGCTGTTTCTTTTGTAAATAGTGCTTTACATGGATGATCTGAGCTGGCTAAGGTAATTGAGAGAGAACAGTGGTGAGGATGATCTGAGGTGGATAATAGAATGCATTTTCTCAAATCATTAAACCAAATCTTTGAAAGTTACTTATTGCTCAACTCTAGTTTTCATTCCTCCAACCCCCCATTTTTATATTTCCTAAAATGTATTTGAGATATGTTTCTATCCACATTAGTATATGGTTATATCCCCTAGCAGTTAAATAAGGTCAGAAGTGCTCCAATGAGAAATCCATACTCCATAGGTGATTCCTTGAAGCTGAAAGCATCCCCATAAGGAGTCTGCACTCCAGTAGCAAATGCTTCAAATATTACTATGTATATATCCTCCCAAAAGGTTGATTATGAGGCATAAGGATATTAGAAATTGTTTTCTTACTGGTGAGATAAGAAGTAAGTCGAATAAAAGCTTCTGGCCTCATACTTAGCATCAATGAATGTTGGAAGAAAAGCAAACGCGTATCTGCAGTGATGGATTGAATTAAGCAGAAGCCTATAAAATAGACAGGTTTAGGTCTCAAGGAACACACCACCCAGTAGGAACACAGCCAAGGAAGCAGTCAGTAACAGTAGAATGGACCAGTTCTGAGAACAATAAGTACCTGGGGGAAACTGTCAACCACCGTCAAATACACATAGATACACTGAAGGCTACCAGACATTTCTAACACGTAAGAGAGGATTGAGATACCTGATCATTAATGGTGACAGAGTAAATTATGGCATAGGGTAGACTTTAAAATAGGATGTTTTATTTTCAATGTTCTACATTAAACTTTTGTCTCTTTAGATGATGAAAATATTTTCAGGGCCCTTGTCCAGTTAGAAATAAGATTCATGTAAACAGTCTAACAATTAAATACATACAGTTGGCTTTTCTGAGCTAAATAACAGTTATTCAGTCCATATTCATAACTGCAAAACATTTCACTAGCCACAAACACAAGAGCAAATTGTATTAAAAAACATGGATTTCAGAAAGAGCAGAAAGTTTAATCTTTCTTTATTCATTTGCTTGTTCCTTACTTTAATAGTTTATCTACCTTTTAACAGCAGAGCTCAGTGTCGTTGTTTTCCTTGGCAACCACAGATATGCACTGAGGAGATTTCAATGAATGAAAATGAGCCATTTCACAAGAAAAGGCAAAAGAGCCAAAATACTAAATCCTAGATAAGAGCTCAAGTTTGTTTTTGAATAGAGATGGAAGATTGAGGATTATAGTATTAACTTGATAATCTGACATTGCCTTACATGTCTACAAAGAGTCAAGTCTACAACAGTTTCAATATTTTTAAAGACTATTTTGTCATGGCAAGATAACATACATATCTACATGTCAATTTGTAGAACAAGATAGATTACTTCAAGTATTCAGGGTACAAGTGTAAGAATATTTTCTATATGCTTTCTGATGTGGCCAGAATTTCCAGTGAATAGATTTAATACAGGACATATAATTTAATGGATTATTTTATAATATTCACACAAAAGTCAAATGCAGAAAAGCACAAGAAATCTGTCCATGCACTAGAGACCCAAAGAATTCTGCTGAAGGCCTGGATCCCACACAATGTCCCACATGAGTCTAGCTGAAGACCTAGAACACACAAATGATGTCTCATGCAAGTCCATATTAAGGCTGTGCACTGGGAAGACCCAAAGCTCAGGGCTGGAAGCAAGAAAGTCTCACCAACGAGATGAAGGATCTGTGTCAGCAGGCTGAAGAATCTGCACTGGAGTCAGGAAGCAATGCTCAAGGTAAGGACCAAAGCTCCCTGGAAAAGAACTGCAGCCATCTTCAGGGACATCAAGGACCCAAGCTCCTCCCACGATGAGAACAGCTGAGTGTGTATCAGGAAAACTAGCACGACAAGCTTCTCCAGGAGTTTCAACAGCACACCATCTTCCCCTCCAGTTCTTCTCTTATACTATTGGCAACAATCCTCGACAGCATAGCATCTTCCCCTCCAGTTTTCCTTTTATGCTGTTGGCAGCAATCTTTAGGTGGGTCTTCCACACCCAGCACCATGCTGATTCTGTTCAGCTGAGTATTACAAGTTGACCATTTGTTAACACATCACACCTTCTTCTATTCAAAGTGCTAAAAATGAAAAATAGCAACAAAAACTCAACCAAGTACTCATCAACTTGTTTTTCTAAATAAATATTAATTTAATACAACACATATTAGCAGAATCTTCCAGGTGAACTGGCTAACAAAATCTGCTCAAAGGGGCTGTGGGGTATAGGGCCAACCAGAGTTCTAGACCAAAGCACTGTATCATAAGCGTTGGCCACAGGGCTACTTGGATTCCTGTATTTTACTCACACAAGAGAAGAAATTTTAAGTACAAACCTTTCCATGTAAATATCTATTATAATCACAATTTATCTGCTAATGTGTGTTGTATTTGCCAAATAGAGTGACTTGCAGGCAAGATGCTCAGCAGAACATGCAAAAAGGCAGAAAGCCATGACTTCGCTAACCTCAAGAACTGGGTATGGGAGTAGGTTTTATAGATATGTCAGAAGCTGGTTTGAAACTTGCAGGTAAGAAAATTGTGAAGAAGAACACATAGAGTTCTAAAAGTCTTCTGCTCATCTTAGGCTACCTACAATGATAAATTCTTAATAGCCAGGGTGGGTTAGGATATTTTATAAAACCTTTCTCTTTCTATTGTTTGAGATAATAAAAATTATCTCTAGTGGTGCCATTTACCTACTGCTGCAGTTCTCTTACTTTGCACAAGGGCCACACCCTGTGTATGCATAAAAATTTTTTTATGTATTTAACCTGCAAGTATGAACACATATCAGATTTTCCCTGAAGGGCCAATGGGAAAAGTCTTCAGGCTCCAGTGTACCATTAGGTGACTTTGCAATGAATTAAACAACTACAGTTCAAGAACTGAGTGACAGAATTTCCAAGGATGCCAGCAGCCTCTCACAGCTCCATTTTACTTTCTGAAAATAAAAATTTAATAGTAGGTACCAAAAAGGCACTTTAAAAATCTAGACTTTTGACCCGCAGTTGGAGAAATTCCCATTCAGAGAATGTTCACAGAAGCACTGAAATAGTACTTCTAAACGCTCCTCTGCAAAAGATTGCCATTAAATCTATGCTGACTGAGGGAAGAAAAATCTGTTCCTCTAAGCATTCATGTAATAAAGAAGATAAAATAAGAATTCTTGGTTTATATTATTATTATATCTACCATTTGGCACAAATCCTTCCAGAAGACTATTTGTACCACTGTTTTCCATTTAGATACTTAATCCAGGCATGTGGATTTTAACTGAGAAATTAAAACTTCCTCTGGCTTCCAGAAAAAAAAAAACCACTATAGATTTGCAGGGCAATAATTTTCAAAAGAAAAAGTATATAGTGTTCTATCTACTGAATATTTGAGAAAGTCTTTGGATGTTGTTCTTTTCTTTTGATAGTAAAGGATTTAGAAGATTTAAAAGACTAAATTTATTCAATTTTCACACTTAAAGAACTCAGTGCTAGAGAAGGCTCCGAGACTTTCTTTTGTATCCCTTTCTTCTCAAAACAAAATATTTGGGAGAGATTGTCATGAGTACTACTCTTAAATATCTGTAAAGGGAGAGAGAGAGGGAGGAGGAGAGGGAGAGGGAGAGGGAGAGGGAATACATTTCTACCTTTAGGTGAATCACATTACATGTCTGTTTTACTCCATTCTGTAGGTTTTGTTTTGTTTTGTTCTGTGTACTAGGAATTAAACCCAGTGACTTTTGCAATGAGCTAATCCCCAGAACTTATATTTCTTTTTAAGATTTTTGATTCAGGGTCTACTGAGTCACTAAGTTACCAGGATCCCTCAAACTTGTGATCTTCCTGCCTCAGCCTCCCAGAGTGCTAACATAAATTTTTAAGCTATGCTTCCACAAACTTGGACTTACTCTCCCATTTACATTAAGTTGCATCAGGAAGGGTTGACAAAATATTTGGAGAGCTATAGTACTTCATATTTACCAAGTAAACTTAAACATTGTATGACAGTGATGAGCTATGAAATCCAATCCACATTTAGCAAATGTCTGCTAAGTACTAGGCACTCTGCCACAAGGATAAATTACATGTGTCCCTGCCTTTCAAAAGAACATCCTTGTTGGTCACCAGGCAAAAGGCTAAAGCCTGAAGTAAATTAATCTCATCAAGATATGTGGAATAACTACATTTTAGCCAAAGAAATGTCAAACAGCATTTCTACATGCCAGTGTATTCATCTTGCTTTATAATCTTTCTTTACTACTTGGCAAAGAGGAAAAGGGAGAGTAAAAGTATAGAGATAAGTAATTGAGAGCAGAAAATGTAGAACAGGGAAAGCTGTGGTTTTCCTTCAGAATTCTTGTTAGAAAATTAGACCCCATGTGGCAGTATTGACAGGGGGTGAGACCTTTAAGAGATGATTAGATCATTGGGACATCACCCTCATGAACTAATTAATGCTATACTCAGGAGTTAGGATTAGTTTTCTCAAGACTGAGTTGTTACAAAGTGAGGCTACCTTGTGTCTCCTGGGTGCTTTAACACACCAGCTTGCCTTTTATTTCTCCAGTGTATTACGATATAATGTGAAGCCCTCACTCAAAGCCAAGCAGATTCCGGTGCCACGATATTGGACTTCCAGCCTTCAGAACTGTGAGTCAAAATAAATTCATGTGAGGGTCTACTTTTCAATTTAGTTAATGTTAAATGAAATTGAAAACTCAGTTCCTTTCTCATACTATCCACATTGGAGTGAGTAGGGCTCCCCACCCACAAGGGTTCAGGTCTAGTTGTTGGAAAGCATAAATTGTAGTACATTTCCACCACCACAGAGAGCTCAGAACAGCCCTACTTTGCATCAGTCACTTCCCAGATGTCCTGTTTTGAAGAACAGGGTTGCTCTGGTCTCTGTGTAGTTCATCTGTGTGTGTCTTAAAAATGGGTGATTGGAACTCATGCTTCCTTTTAAGGTGACTCTAGGTGTTATCTGTGGAAAGAGGAGCAGGTAGGACATTTTTGAAACTTCCAGTGCTGCTGTTTTCCTCTATACCATAATTATTGAGGAGAAAGCAACCTGATAATGTAATAGTCCCAATAAACACCCTCCGCCAGCAGAAATCCTAGATCTGAAGTCCACTTTCCGAGTCCAAGTGGCTCACAGATCCATCCTGACAGCTGCCAAAGGTGCCACCCTCAGTGCTGCCTCAAGCGTGGTCCACTTTGTTTTTATAGCTCCAGGTACTGAACGAGTCACTGATGATGCTCTTTGATGTCGTGGATATAAAATTATTCCATCATTAGAACTACTAGAGTAATTCAAATTAAAGATGTTCGTAAACCTGGGTGAATGGGAGATATTCTGAAAAGATTTGGTGTTCTCGTTCTCATTAAAAATGACCATTTTTTAAATTGTCTGGTGACTCTTACATCTTGGCAATACTATTCCTTGATCTACTTTCATAATAAAACATATTAATATCTCCTTGGCAAAATCTATTAATACAGGTGTGACTAAAAAGTGTGGTGAATGTTTAATGTTTAAAAACTTTATTACAAAAAGGTATATTGCCATTTTCTCAATCCTCTAACAGAGTATTCTATAATTTGCTGTTGAACTATTTTCAATTTTTCACTATCCAAACAATAGAAATTGTGATTATAAATTTTTCTGGCATTTAGAAACACGTCTAATATGCTAATTTTTAAAATTAATTTTACTTAAATTATCCAACATGGCATTATGAGACACATGCAGATAATAAAATAATTGATCAACTTAACATATCCATCATCTTCCAAATCCCTGCTTTGATGGTCAGAATAACTAAAACCTATTCATTTAGAAAAATTTTCAAATATGATAGAATTTTATTTCTTATGGTCTTCATGATTTATATTAGGTCTCTGGATTTGTTCATCCTACATATCTGCTTCTGTGTATACTTTGGCCTCCATCTCCCCGTTTTCCCTCCCCCATAGTCTCTGGTAGTCACTGTTTTAATTCTCCATCTCTGCACATTTGACTTCTTAAAGATATTCCACAAGGTGTGATTGAAACTTACAGTGAATGCTCACATTTAAAAAAAATTATTAAAGTATAAGTCACAAAGACATTAATTCTCTTTGCCTGCTTCAAACACACTTATTCCTTCATTTTTCCACTTTCTGAAACATTTCTGGAAGTACTCTTTCATGATTGTCTTCAGTCATGCTGTCATGGCTACCTAGGTATTCTGAATTTCTTCAGAATGTTTACCTAGTGTGATCATTTGACTTAAAGAAGAGCCAGAAGTCACACAGGCTCAGATACAGTGAATGAAGTGGGTGAAGACACACACCGGAGTATTTAATGAGCCTGCCTCCCCATTGGATGCCACTCAGCAGCAGCATTCACCATATTTTTTAATTACACCTCATAAAGGCACTCAAAAAAGAGGACTTTTAGAATTACTTCAGGAAGTGGTAAGAATGATGGGATAAATATGTGCGAAACAAATATGATTATTTTGAGGGAAATTAATGGCAATTGTCTTTTACTGTAATTTTAAAAAATTTAAACATTCACTATATGTTCCGATCACACCTCATATTCATACCAAGTACAATAGCCAATTAATATAGATACCTCATATCTATTCAGATCAGGCTTCTCTATCATACGTGTCAAGATTACTAAGGCACTTTCAAAAAGAGGGGAAAAACCCTTCATTTTTTGAGCTTGATAACTTTTGAAATTGTGGAGAAGGGACCATAGACCAACAGCTCCTTTCTATTTCCTATTCAGCTGCAACATCTTCTCTAAGATACCTTTCTTGGGCTGACGTGTAGCTCATTGGTAGAACATGAGGCCACAGGCATAGAGTCCTGGGTTCAATCCCTAGCACTAAAGGGGTGGGAGCAGGAGGGACTAGGGAATGTAGTTCAAAGGTAAGGCAGTTATCTGCTTGTAGCATGCATAAAGCCCTGTGTTCATCCCTAGCACTGGAAAAAATTAAAACCTTCCCTGAATACTTATGATAGGTTAAAGTTAAGACTACACTTAAAGCTCTTCCCTGGAAACTTGCATTTTTTAGTAGATTATCAATAGATTATCACAGTGCAAGTTCGTTGAAGAAAAGAAATCTGTCTTTTTTCCCCTTGCTATACTCCTAATACCCAGTTCAATGCTGGCAGTAGTAGTAAGCATTCAGTAAAGTCTCTGTAAATGGAAAAAGGAGGAAGTGGATCAGTGACTCTTCCTATAGGGAATTGGGATGGTCTAGGTGATCCATACTTATTTAGAATGTCAATCCCTGATGTTTCTACTTAGGGTGTGGTTGTATTTGTTTTGCCTTGTCTTGAGATCAGGCTTACAGTGGGAGGTGTCTGTCTCCTCCAAGGTCACAAGACATCTGGTTTTCTGTGTCCACTTTCTGGAGGGCCCGGCCCTCTCTGACTGCCTATAATATTTCTAACTAACTCAGCTGCCTGTAACATTCCCCACTCTGAAGAAGTATCCCAAACTGCTGTAAAGGAGAAATGAGCAGTGACTGATCTGCCTTCTTCAGGCTGAAAGGGGTCGTAGTTGCTGGTCGGCAGTCAGAGATACTCTACAGAGGGTCTACCTAAAGGTCCTCGATAGACACTAGA
>RJWT010001765.1:0-45310 GCA_004365215.1 Cuniculus paca
CAAACCAGAAGTGAATGCAAGCAAACCCAAGTGGCTCTGTCCAGGTGGAGCTGAGGCCTATTCCCTCCCTACCCAACTCCGGGCTACTCAAAGAAGGTATCAACCAGAACGTCCCTGTGGGGCACCAAGGATACAGCCTTCCACTTCAATTTCAAATGAATCCAAATTTAGACTGCACTCTGGATCACAGTGAAAAACTATCTTGAAGCATGTTTTTATAGTTCTTTAATATCCACTGGATGACTCACAGTTATGTATCACAGAGGCCAGGTACTTTTATTTCTAAAAAAGGAATACATTGGAGAGCTGGGGAGGCCAGCCTGGAGCTCAAAGGCCTGGTGACTAGGCAAGAAAAACAAGGGAGACGCTGGTTGTCTCAGGCTGAGGCCAAGTGGTTTTAAGGACCAGGGGCTAGTTTAAAATGCTGCATTTGACTCAAGGTTACACTTTATTTTCCAGCAGAGTCTCATGAATTTAACCAACATTTAAAAGCAACTCAGTAGTGCTAATTGGGTCTGCCTCTTAAAAGTTCAATTTACAAGCTATTCAAAACACTCTGGCACCAAGCAGCCTAGAAAAATATTTTGAAACTATTTATTAGGCACAACCAGAAATGGGTCTTTTCAGCAGTTCTTCACAAGCAGAGGTACTTAGTGCGTTGCCACTGGCTTGAACTATCTATCAGTGGTACATGTGCAACTATCCCACAGGAGGGCTTGTGTCACTCCACGGGACTGCCCCATGCTGCCCAATGGGACAGAGCCACCCAGCAGCGAGACATATGAATTATGGCGAATGTGTTAAAGCAGAAGAAATCTCTGATTGGAAGATGAGAAGACACACATTGTCCATCCCTTATCGAAACCATGCACCCCCATCTCACACCATCCATGTCCATGCCTCTTAATCACAGGAAGGTCTGACAAGCTTCAGAGTCACCCAGCAGGCAGCAGTTGTCTATTTCATTTCACACAATTGAGAAACTCACTCATTTGTAAGCAGGCAAAGGGTTACAGTTAAATTTCTGCAGCTGCGTGCTACAGACTGCAGAATAATTCTCTCACTGTCCAGTGTGGCTTATTCTGTCATACACATGTTGTGTGGTTATAGGAGAATGTCAATTTGACTGGCTCTGGGACCTTCACAGCTTTGCTCCTCCACACCCTTCTGCCTTGGAGCCAGGTAACCATAGACTGAATGCCCCAAGCCATAAGCCAAATTAAATCTGTCCTTTAAACTGTGGATGTCAGGTATTATGTCTCAGTAACAAGAAAGCTGACTACTGTAATATGTACTATATACACAACACTAATTCTCCCTCTGCTAATTCAAATCAAATCATCCACAGAAAAAAGCAACTTAACAAAAACAGACAAGCCCTTAGTCATAAAATAAATGCTGGAGATAATTCTATTCCCATTAAAAGTTCTATCACCACCCACAAGTATTTAATATACACCCACAATTTTAAGCAAAACAACATAAAATGTTAGTAATATTAACTGCAAGACTTAAAAACTTTCATGACAAATGTGAAGACTACATAGACTCCTTAATTGCAGCAAGAGAATACTTCATTTAAATGTTTCTGTTACACACATTTGTATCATAAATACCTGTGACAGTACTCAGAAGGCTGAGGCAGTTGGACTGCCATGAGTTTAAGGCTAGCCTGAACTAGATAACAAGACCCTGTCTCAAACCCCCCTCCAAGATTCATTTCATAAATTAACAAAATTCAAGCAGAACTGCTTCAGATCAATAAAATAAATGAGTTTCAAAATATTTAGGGCTGCAGACATAGCTCACTGGCAGACAGTGCTTATGGCCCTGTGTTCAGTTAGGAGCATGGGAACAAAAACAGAGAAAAGAGAGCAAGAGTGAGAGAACCAGCGGTAGTAGGGGGAGAAAGAGCAAATTAATCATTTGCTGGTTAGTTGGTTTTGTTTTTAAATTGTCTTCTGTGGAGTTTAAAAGTCATTCACCCACCACTTTCTCACCAGTTTGACCTTTTAAGACCCACCTGTCCTCTCCAGTCACTATTTCCACTTAGCTCTAGGCTTTGCCCACCCTTTCCTAGGTGTTCAGCACTCCCCGCTCCTTAGCCAGAAAGCCATCTCTGCATGAGTTCCGAGGTCAGCTGCACATGGGCAGCTATGCATGGCACTCTGCCAGGTCATGAGGGATAATCTGGGTTTGTGGGCGCACTCAGACTAAACCCTACCTAAGAAAAAAAGGACAGGCACAGTCGATGTGTTTCTGTAACTACTTTTCAGTCTATGCCAGTGGTCTTTAGGATTCTGAGTGAATAAAACAGGACTGAGCTTTCTTGTAATCTTCCAGAACTTTTGTTGGTGTTCTGGCACCAAGCATAATGTAAACATTCACTATTAGTCTTTATAAAAGGCAAGAAAAGAAGGAAAGAGACAAATAGGATAAAGGGAAAAGAGGATACTCATTTTAGGGGGGAAAGTAGAAAAGGCCAAGACGTTCAGAATTCAGTCACTGAAAATGACTAAAATGCCTTTGAGACATGGCAGCCCTCACTCACTCTCCCCATCTACCTCCTGCTCCCGTAACTTTATGCCCGTCTACCTTGCCACACTGGGGGATCCACTGTTCATCTACTTGAGAATAATTTCCAAAGGTGGATTTTTAAAAAGTTGTTCAATTTTTTTTTCAATCACCTAAGCCAACTTTTTTTATTTCCTTGGCTCGAGATGCTAAAGAATGCAAGACATATCAAAGATTTAATAACAGCTTTTCACTAGAGGGAGTGGGGATATTAACAGACCAACACAACAACCCCATTGAAAAAGACACAAAGATTTCAAAGGGTTACAGCATCTAGAGTTACTGGGCACCTCAGACACCAATACAGACAAATACTGGACTCATAAAGTCACTGATAAATGTTCAGAGTAAGTTTAATAATCATTGGAACTCACAAAGATGACCTACTGATTAGATCACAAAAGCTTAACTACAGAAATCCAGTGAATAAAAGTCCTACAGAGTGAACTTTGGGGGGACAGTCTTAAGTACATGCAGCAGAGCAAGTTCACAACATTAAGATCATGACTAAAATCATGGCAAATTTACTATAAGTAATTTGAGGTCATATCAGACCACCGATTGTTTTAAATAAATGACCTTTCCCACTCCAGGTATTTTTATCTCCATCTGTCACTTAACTGCACTCATCAATGAGACAAAATGTAATATATTCAAGTCTTCTCTGGCACTTTGTCCAATCACAGGTGCACACAGAAAAACCAAGACCTAGAAACCAACAAAAAATGTAGAGTATTTGCAGTTACAAACAAGCTCCGCCTCATAAAAATGTTGATCAACCAAAGGCCGCAGGGCACACTTGCATGAACACATCAGAATGTGCACTACTCAGTGCAATCATCCCCGTTTACAACCAACAATGTCATGATATTGAGCCTCGAGGGCTGGGATGGAGCCGCACAGGAAACACAGGCTGCTCAAAGGATGACTCTGATTTGGGGTTAAGGTCCAAACCAGCAAACTGCCTAATGAACAACAGGTCTGCAGAAATGCAGATGACCATGGAATCCACAAGGAAAGCACAGCACTGCCTGAAAAGTGCCCCCCTGTGTCCCGCCCTATCTCAGTCTGGTCTAAGCCAGATACCAAGAACTTTCCACAGACCGTATGTACTGAGAGACCACAGCAAAGAACAGTTTTACAACGAACCTAACTCGGGAACATTTAAAAAGCCAGTAAGATGCATGCTTTCCTCTAAAAGTACACATTGCCAGGCATGGTGCCGCACGCCTGTAATCCCTGCATTTGGGAGGCTGAGGCTGGAAGACTGCTGAGAATTTGAGGCCAGCTTGGGCTACACAGTGAGTTCAAGGACAGCCTGAATAATGAAACCCATCTCAAAACAAAACAACATGTTTATTGCATTAGGACATAAACAATAAAGGAAATGAAAGCACTGCATACCAACACAGCCTAAACTGCAAGACAGTGAACAGAAAGCAATGCAACACATGCCAGCCCACTGAAGTCTTTTACTTTTCTCAACTAAAAAGAAAAAGGAAAAAATACCTGGCCAAAAGCCTCAACAAGACTGTCAAGAGCCTCCTGCAGATTACACACACGGGAAGGTGCCTTGCAGAATCACAGCTCTGTGATCCAATAACTGGATGGCGGCCACAGAGGAGGGTGGCCTCGCAGCCCTAGGACACCCCATTTCAAGAGCAGCTGGTTACTTTTTTGCAGAGAGGCCACAACGGTTCACCAATTTCCCTTCAACCCTCCAAAGGTAGCTGCTGTTGCTAAGGTGACCTCTTTTAACAAAAACATCTCAAAATCCCCACAGGACAACCTGGGCAAAGCACTCAGCTAGTACGAGGATGGATCCTCAGCCGACATGGAACAAGCAGCACTTTCCAGGATGGCGGTCTCTTGGATAATTTTTTTTAAACAAATTCTTACCATGAAAATAAATTCAGCGTAAAGCAGTCACCATTTCTCAAAGATTCCCAGGTGGCAGGGGCCCTAAGCACCACAGCACACCAACAAGCAGCCTGTAGGGATCCTGAAAGGTGCTGAGCCTGGCTCACCAAGTGAAGAAAGGGAATCACAGCAGAGGAAGGTTCAGCAGGAGTTTGAAACTAAGCCCATTACAGAATGGGGAAAAATGGGGCTCTGGTGAGGAAACGGCAGTGCTGAATTGGGTATCTCTCCCTCTCTATTTAGTTTTGCAGGGCTGGGTATGGAGCTCAGTAATAGAATGTTTGCCAAGCAGGCACAGGCCCTGGGTTTAACTCCTAGTACCACGGAAAAACACACGTATCTCCACACATATATCATGTAGCTGTTGCTGTTGAGTTTCTAGGGAAAGGAAGGGAGAGTTCTGTTTTGAGGCAAAGATAAATACTTAACAAACAATAATTAGTTTACAATGTTTATAGGATGCATTAAATACTGTGAAGGCTTATTTTGTAAACTTTTTTTTAAATGGAGAACAGTTTTAAAAAATAAACTAAAAGTGAAAACACAATCCTTTCATGAAAACACTATAACTGGAAAAGCTACTCATCTTGCTTCATATTACAAATGAAAAACATCTTTGCATGATTTTCAACTCTCAGGTTATTCAAAGCAATTGAGGAATCATGAACAGAGAGTGACATTTAAATTACAGTATTTTACATGCTTAAGCCACACAGTCTAAAATAAAAAATATTTTTAAAATATTTTTAACCCTATGTGTACTAGAGGTAGTAAAATATATGCAACATCCCTCTATTTAATGAAATTTTTAAAAATTAATTTTAAAATAACTTGTGAAAATCATTTTAAAAAACACAAGTCTTGCTGGATGTGTTGGTGTACACCTATAATTCCAGCGCTCAGGAGGCCAAGCCAGGGGAATTCAAGGACAGACTGAATTACAGAAGGAGACCCTGTTTCAAAAAAAAAAAATCCCACAATTCTCCAAGGATATATATTTTCATTATTTATAGCTACTAGACAGCTACTATTAAAGAAAGAGGAGAGAAAACAATTCTGTTTCAGTTGCAGTATGGGTGATGAAAAGGTAAGACAAATCATAAAAAGTGACATGTGGTACAGTGCAGGAATTTGGAGACTTTTACCTGGCAGAATGTACACGAGGCTTCAGTGAGCCTGTGGCTCCTGTAAAAGGAGTGGCCCCCAGAAAGGAGGGAGGGACAGGCATCCTTCTGCGCCCTGCAGGAGACCTTCCCGCATCCCCAGCTCACAGGGCATCTGGCCTCCACCCTGAAGACCACCTCTCAAGCCCATGCAGCCAGAGGCTGCCCTAACTCTGAAGAAAAACACCACAAAGGACAAAGCCCTTCTGTCCGGGGCCAGCGGGAGGGGCACAGATGTTCACTGTGGGCCACTCCTGATCCAGAACTAGGTGCGTGGTACAGGGTCTCAGCAATATTTGGACCCGCTTTCCTAGTACTGTAATCCTACAGAAAATGAGGGAAAAATTCTTAAAAATCACCAGAAAGCAACATTCATACCTAGGGAGTGCTGCACTTGTCAGGAGAAATTAAGTGAAGTCTTAAATGACAGTGAATATAACAATAGGTAATGTCCTAGAAAAGAAAACAAAATGTAGAAAATTTGTAAGATTTAATCAGAATCAGAAGTACAAAAGATGTGATACTGTTCTTTTTAATAACATCTTCTCACAGAATGATTTGCATGGAAATTTATTACTAATTTTTATACTTCGATCCTCAACAAAATTAAGGCAAAATACACATAATCATTTAATCACGTTTCTACTAACACAGGGAAGATCTTTACCATATCTATGGGTAAGCAAGAAAAAACTGCATTCACTGTATTTGATTAGCTAATCATTTCTGAAACCTTGCCATTCTACCCACACTTCAACAGGGATTTCTGTTAGATACGTTTGTACCAAAGTAAGGTTACTGTTTGCAGCTCTACAGAGCAATCCAACACTGATATTAACGAGGTACAACGTGCCATCTCAGTGAAGGTCAATGCAACAGAAGCCAAAGGAGGTCATGTGGTGGAAGGAGTGTTCCCCTCACTGAGCCTGGCGGACAGAAAACACATTTCATAGAGGAGCTCTTCTGAGAGAATACGATAGGAAGTTTGGTTTACCCACCCTCAGGCAACAATGCTCAGAAAAATTACTACTGTATGGGGTGAAAAATACACTACGAAGATTTAAACAGGAAGAACTAAAAGTAGTAACATGAAATTCAAAGATACGTGGAAAGTCTTGCTTCAAGGTATTAGGTTTGATGTTAGGAGGGTCCTAGGATAAAAAGAAGCAGTAAAGAGGAAAGAAAATGAGATCCAGACATTCTGGAGAGTTCTCTGGAGGGATCAGACTCAGATGTCTGGATCCACATCAGTGAGAATTGTGGAAGCTATCTAAGCTAGTAGGTGAGGGAAAGTGGGGACGTTAGCAGCTTAGGCCACCAGGGACATGTGATCACTACGTTTGCCTGTTCGACCATTTCAAAAACTCAGCAGAAACGGTCTTTCCAAGTGTCCAATTGTGGACACTTGGAACAAACACCCAAAACAAACTGAAGAAGTTTTAGAGGAAGACTTTAACCTCAAAAGAGTGTTAAGGTGGAGGAATAAGGTCAGAAGAGATTAAAAATAAGGAACAAGATGACTTAAAATAAAAGGTTATGCTTATATTTAGGAATTTCTTCTCTTTCAAGGTTGAAGTGTGTCTTTGGCCTGTGGCAGTCATTCTTAACACTGAAGGCCTTTTTGACATGATTGCTGCCCCAGAAAATACCACATACATGTGCTTCTGCACATAACCTCCAGGGTGACAGAGACCACGCAGCCCATCTCTAGTTTCATGTTATAAACCTAGGTCTACAGAAAGAAACGCAAGGCTGCCCCAGTTCAGTAGTGTTCTCTCCATCTGGGGCTGAAGAAACTTCTAACTACTATAATTTGCAAAACTTCTACCCACCTCTCCTGTTACCCCATGCATGAGAGAAACTTTCCAAGACCTCTTATGAAAAGTAAGTTCACGGGTTCCTGCTGCCGTGGAACTTTCAGTAATTGCCATGGGCCCTACAAATTGTTAAGGGCAAGGTTGGAAGAGGAAACCACATCATTTCTTGAAAACAAAGCCAGAATTGGGTAACCTACTGAAAGGCTACAATCACAAAAATATATGCATAGTCCGAAGTTTGAGGAGCAAAATAAAACAGTTTAGGCAAAATGAGATACCACAAAATATGCATCAAAAATGGTATGGTAAATCCAAAAAGGGTTCAGCCTCTGATCTTCACTGATGCCACCCTACCCACATGCTCACTTCACGTCATCTCTTATGAAAAACGCACTGTAAGATCAAAGGTCACAGCAGCAAGTAAGGGACAGCACTGGCTCTGCAGATTCTCCCATGACCACCGCCCCTTCCAGCAGTCCCACACACCTGCCAGTTCCTGCCAGATGGATGCTCAACCACAAGAGCAGGGGCAGACACATTCTAGTCAGTAGGTCTTGGCCACTGTTTCCATCATCAGTCCTGAACCACTACCCCCCTCTCGGACCCTCAGATCTCCCCCTTCCTGTGCCACTTTAGAACCTGCAGCTACAGCCTCTGTTTGTTATGCGTTGATCATACTTCCCTAGACGCAACCCATGCGTGAAGTACAGCCAGAAAAAAATAGTAGAACTTAAAAGGCGGCAATGGGGAAAAAAAAAAAAAGGAGTAGGAAAATGGATGCACCTTGAGACCATAATGTTAAGTGAAAATCAACACAGAAGTTTAAGCATCACACAATTTCTCTTATTGATTGATTGATTGATTTTTGGTGGCACTGGGGATTGAACTCATGACCTCATGCTTGCCAGGCAGGCGCTTAGGCCACTGAGCTAGATCCCCGGCCCTCACACAATTTCTCTTAAATGAGACACCCAAATTATATATAAAGAGGAAAATAAAAGGCAGTAGACAATGGGGAAATAGATCTTTCTTAAATGGGAAGAGGATCAAGAGATAGAAGGCAAAGGAGGGAGAAGAAGGAAAGGAGATGAAAATATGTGCATGCACCCCACCAGCTCCACACAAGGAATGTAAACAGTATGTACTGAAAACACGGACTAGTTAATTAAATAAGCAAGCAAGCAAGCAAGCACCTATGTTTCAGAGTTAGAATGAAGCCTACACCCTAACAGGTTTAACATCTGCTAGCCTTGTGACCCTTAGCAAATGAAGTGGGTTAATGCCTCTCAAGTTCTGTCCCTGTCTATGAAATGGAGAGAAAAACAGTGTCCATACATCAGGGAGACGGTGGTAGGGCCAAATGGAATCGTCCACAGGAAAGGCACAGTCAAGGACTCCAGGTGGCTGGAAAAGAGTGGCCACTCCAGAAACAGTACTCACAGTACCAAGGGGCTCACAGGATGCCAAAGAGACACAGCCAGAAAAGAATGCTCGTGCCTCTGATTTTCTCTGCCTTTCACTGTGCCCAGTTACAGCCCCTGCTGACCACTCAGATGCTGAGCTTGGCCACAACCCTCCAGTCTGTCTTCACACACTCCTGACACTGGTCTGTAAGGAAAGAGGGCAAATCCAAGGCATTCAGAATTCACAAGGAATGTCTGAGAGGACTTCTGTAATGCACACAACCTGAGCCAAGCATGGACACCTGTCCCAGGAGAGTGGTCCCTGTGGGATCTATGCCCCAGGAACATGCCCCTCTCTGGCTTGCCAGTGCAGGCCAGCCACAGCCTGGCATGAGGACCACCACAGTTCTGCAATTAAACTTCACAGAATGACTGCAGGACTCTTGGTTGGTGACAGACGAGGCAGACAGCGAGCTCTAGCGTGCTCAGGTGGGGCAGCCCTGCCACCTTCAAGGCAGGCCAAAGCCCTTCTACAGGCCTGACACAGTTTCACCAAATTTCACCTTTGCAGTATTCTCGAACATACACTAAGGCCTCTAAGAATAACACAGTATCTATGGAAAGTATCGACACTCATCCTATACACCTCAAATAGTATACCATTTATTACTCTTTTAAAGGCTGGGGTTGAGGGTATAGTCAATGGGAGAACACATGGTTGGTATGTGCGAGGAACGGGATTCAGTCCCCAGAGTGTATGTGCAGCTCATTAATACCAGTTATATGTCCTACAAAAACAAGAGGCTGAGAAACAGAACTGAGAGAAGAATTAAACAAGAATGTGTTCTACAGCTGGGCATGGTGGCGCATGCCTTTAATTCCAGCATTTGGAAGGGTGAGGCAGGACAATGCCCTACCAGTTTGAGGCCAGACTGGGCTACACAGTGAGTCCAGGCCAGTCTAAACTACATAGCGAGACTCTGTCACCAAAACAAAAAAACAAAAAACAAAAAAAACCCCAGTACTCTAATATTCCATTGTTGATTATTTTTATAATCAACATAAGAAAACCACAGAAACAAATGTGACTCTGTATAGACATCATCTTTTTCTTAAATATTCTTTGCAGTTCTAACTTTTCTGAGGACTTCAGTAAAAATTAAATATTTAAGATTTACAGAAAAATAAGTCAACTCAAATCATAAATTTCAAGATAGTATTAGTTGTAGTCTCATATTTAAAGATCATACTGATCTAACATGGCCTACTTTTGCAATTTATTTTAAAGCTAAACAAACTCTTACAAAAATGCAATTTAGGCTGTATTTTTTAGTACCAAACAAACCCTATTTATTCCGTTAAAAACACTGACAGTTTTCATTTTGCACAATAGTCTTAGCAGTTTTTTTAAGTGGTAAAGTCAGTTATCCTCTTTTGCTTCAGTCCCTTCAAAATAATCTTTTTTAATCCACTGAGAATAGGAAGCTCCAGGCAGTATGTAATGATCAGTTTGGAAATTCAGGCCACACAGGCTGAAAATACCAGCATGGAACCAGTTTTTTATTTAGGTTAGTTCGAGAAGTTGAGCCAGAAAACTGGGGAATATAATGCACAGGCTTTGCCATGTCTATATTACAGCTAATATTTAAGGTACTTAGCACACCTTTTAAAGTCAAGTGAATTTAAATACATACAAAATAGGCATAAAATTCCAGGTTGAGAGCAAAAGATATGTTCTGGTACACATTGTTAATTGATTTCTTTATCTGACTGCTTAAACTACGAAGAATTCGGAGGGCAAAAAAGGGGAAAAAGAAACATTTTAAAAATAGTTTTAAATTTACAATCTACTGTTATATAACAATTAAGAACCAATTCAGAATAGTTCCTATAACATATAATAAAGAAGTTGCCTGGGTTTTATTCAGGGTCTATAACTAACTGCTGAACAAGATTTTTTCCCTTTCCAGAACACCAGGCCCACTTAAGGGGACCCAGGCGGAAGGCTGACAGGCTGGGGGGGCGGGGGGGCTGTAACCAGAATAACTCTTCACTCCCCCCTTCTGTGAAGGCAGTGACAAAGCCTTGTTCACCACCCTCCTTCTGTGATTTTGTGGGGTTGGGGTAATACAAAGACCCCCTTCTGAGCCCTTGTAAAGCTTAGGACACAAGCCAGGTCCTGAGTGCTGACAAATGCTGATTCACAGCTCAAGTCACACTTAGCTCATACACAGAGCAAGCAATTCAACTACCCCAGGGGCTAAGGGGAGGGCGTACTGTGAGTGCACTGGAGGTCTGTTTTCAAACAGAACACTACCGACAAGAGCTTCTGACTCAGCATTCTCTCTCTGACCACACTTGGCTGACTGTCCACGCCTTTATGTGTCCAGGACTGAATCGACATCATTTTACCCAAGTGAGGGATGAGCCACAAAAATAACCACAGGGCATCATCAATAGCTTAACATGACTCTCCTCTTCTGCATACTGAGATTATCAAACTCTGGTCAGTAAGTCAAGTCACTACCCATCCTGTCTTGACGGAATAGTCTGGAACTCATTGTTTCAAAATAATTATTGACAGTACCTCATTTCACTCTTAAAAGCATCTCTGTTTTGATAACAAATCGCATGATCAGCCTATCAATAAGGAATGTCAAGCCACAGAAGCATCAATATTTAACAGCAACACCTGTCACCTTTTGATCACCAAGAGAGATGGGGCTTTGAACCACATCACACGAAGGGTTTTAATACATGGCCAGGGCACAAGATTAACAACCCTAGCCTCAAAAGCTGAATCTTAACAGCAACTCTATCAGTACACTTGAACATTATTCACTTTCTCTTCCCTTTGAAGTACAGTGCTAGCATTCCCATACTGACAACCACCATCTACAAATGACCTCCCTTTTGATTTTAGCCCTGTTGTGTGGTCTCAGCATCGCACACACAACCTGCCTGCTTCTGTTTGGCAAAAGCAGTAAAGGCCAAATGATCTCTTGGCCTTTTCAAAGACACATTTTTAAAGAATGGTTAAATGAAGCAGGAAATTCAAGAATTATTCCATAAACGAGTAGAATCCTCAGAAGTCTCTGTTAGAAAATAGCCACAAACAACAAAATTTCATTGTTCTATAGTATCAAATAATAAATATCAAATGAAATTGAAAAAAGAATAATCTTGATAAAATACTTGAAGGGATTCAAGAAGCAGAGTCAAGCACATTATAGCCAGGGCTGATTCTGCTTTTCTGTGTCTGCAGAAATGCCAGAGATCTTAGTTTGCACAGAAACACATGTAGCCAGCCAATTCAATAATCAAAAGGGAGAAGGAAAACTCTAAAACACCCAGCCCAGTGACTAACAGAAGGGCCCTCAGCAGGAGGCAGGAGTGACTTCCTCTCCAGGGACCTCTGAGCCCTGGGACCTAGCCCCAGGTCAATTACTCCAGCAGCTTTCCCTCCTTTCCTTTCTATCAGCTGTTCTTAGTTTTGCATTTTTATCTTTCAATTTTCTATCTGGTGGTCTCCCATGTCCAAGGGCAGACGCTCCAGAGAAATGATGCAATCCTAATGTGGTGTATTTTAAAGCAAGGAGACACCAAGAATTATTAAGAAATGCATGCAAATGCCACAAGTTTGAACATTTTCATAGTATCAAGGAGTTTTATCATATCAGTCCATATCTGTTATTACCAAAAAAAGTAAAATGTGCCCTTTCTACTTTGAAACTTCCAAACTTGTCAAATATAAACTATTGGAAACAAAGTAGCATGTTTAAAGAAGTATTTTTCAAATTTTTACTACGAATATGAACTTTTTTTTGGTACTCAAGTGAATTCCAGAATAAATCTTCACAATTAGTATTTCTCATTCAACGGGCATGCCTGTATTGTAATGTGACCCTTTGGGAACTTTTACAAGGTGTGTCTCCTCAAACCAACGTACAATAGTCTACGTATCCTATCTATTTTGATGACCCCAGCGTTGTGCTGAGGTCGTAATGGGGACTTAAAATATACAACACTGGAAACAAGCTATACTACTATATGGGGGAAATTTCCAAACATTCATGTATTTTTATTTTATTTAAAGTGCCCAGGTAGATTTAAACAAACTTTACCTGCGTTCTATCAGTCCCAAGCTTCAGAAACAGTTTCACAGAACATACTGTGCTTCTACATACTGGAGTTATACTCCAAAATCTAGCTTTACCCTAGTGTGTCTCTAATTTTTAATACTACAGTAATCTAGAATCCACAGCTCCAAAGAATGTACAATTTATGCAAAAGACAAAAATGGAATCCGTTACTAGTTACTAAAAGATCAAAGGAAGTAGGGATCATAGAAAGAGACAAAGGAGTTCTAAGTAAGAGTGGAAAAAATGAGAAGGAAATGGGCAAATGCCTTCTAGAAAGCAATTGAATCCTGACACCCAAAAAAGAAAATGTGACCTCAGCTCCAACTTGCAATGTTGGGGAAGTTGTACATTTCTAACTAGTGGCAGTCTGGTGAAACTTACAGATCTTGTCTCAAAATACTAGTTTTAAACTGCATAAAATACAGAAACTTCAATTATATCTTTTCCAAAAAAGTAGCCAAGACATTTTAAAGTAGTATCTGATTATTACATACTAAATAAAAAGATCTAGCAGTCACCTAGCAATTACTATAACTTTTAAGGGACAAGGAGCTATATATTGAGAGATCTGCAGTAACTAATGTAATTTGAAAGTATTTGCTACCCATGCATGCCAAGTTAGACATTACTGAAACTACCGCATTAGGTTCATAACTGAAAGAAACACTGAGCTCTGTTAGGTCCATGAAAACAAAAGTCTGATTTCTTTCCCTTTCAAAGACTCTATAGACAATATTAACAACGACAACACTAGCCACTACTCTAGTCACTCTGTTGTTACTCATTGGGTTTTTTGATCTCTACCTTTGGAGGGAATGTGATAAAAGTCCCCAGGAACAAGCTCTTGACCAGGAAACCATAAACCGCACCGCACAACCTTTCAGACAATACACTGGCCAGCATCCTAGTGTGTGTTGCACATGCCCCTACGCACAGCTGGCCAGGTGCACACCTGATCAAAATGGAACCATCAGAAAGCCAAGTTTCCAGAGTTGCTAGTTCACCCCTTCTTCAACAATGGAAGTGAGCTAAAGTTGCCTGGGTAGACAGGCTGGCAGGCACAAAGTAGACTCCTTGGGAGAAACAGGAAACTCAGGGCTATGTGGGGGCTTGCCAGTCCCCACTCCCAGCAGCTCCTCTTGGGGAGAGGCTAGGTTATAAAGTACTACCTCCCTCCTGGAGGTTAGCGGACAGCTCCTACACAATTTAGTAAGTTCTCCCTCTTTTGTTCTCACTCCAGCAACTGAAAGAGCTTTAAGGCACCAAAAGTGTCAGTACAAACTGCAGCTGTATCTACTCTACTTGGGGCTATAACCACAGCCACAGAAGGTTACATCAACATGCACTGATGGCAACCAGAGCTAATTTTTCCATAAATCAGCAGCACTAAGAAGTGGATCTTTCTAGAAAGTACCTGAAGAACCCATATCTTGGTGATGCTGAAAACGCCAGGAGACATACATCTTTTCTTTCTACCACAGCCTTGCATAGACTGGCACATAGTCCTTATTTTGGCACATTAAACCCTATTTTATAAAAACATAACACAAGATGTAGAGACAGCATGGAGATCCATATATTTAAACTGACCACCACTGGAGGACAAGAGTCATAGAGACAAATTTACATGTGGAAAACAAAACAACTATGCTTTTATGTCAATGTTACAGCTTTCAATTAACAAGCAAACAGAAAATCAAAATGATGATGGAAGTGATGTCAGTCTCTGAATCTGTCATAAGAGTGTACCTCACTTGAGCAGGGTACACTGGTGCACGCCTGTAATTCCAGCACTCGGGAGGCTGAGGCAGGAGGATTGTTGCAAGTTCAAGACCAGCCTGGGCTACAAAGTGAGCTCAGAGTCAGCCTCAACTGCATAGTTGAGACTCTGTCTCAAAAAAACACCCCCCCAAAAAAGAGTGCACCTCACTGGGCACAAGGATCCACACCTGTAATCCAGTTATGTGGATAGCTGAGCCACATGGATGGCAAGTTTGAGTCTAGCCTAGACAACTTGGCAAGACTCTGTCTCAAAATAAAATAAGGACTTAGGGTAGAATGCTTGCCTGACAGGTATGAGGTCTTGGGTTTATTCCATCTGCAGCACCACCAATGAGGGAGGGAGGGAGTGAATGAGGATGCTCTTAACAGAAACATGGAATACTCAAATACTTCCCTAAATATTTCTACCTCACTCTTGTGGTAGTGTCCTTAAAGTAGAGTTTAACTCTTCT
Source organism: Cuniculus paca (assembly GCA_004365215.1). Classification (NCBI taxonomy): domain Eukaryota; kingdom Metazoa; phylum Chordata; class Mammalia; order Rodentia; family Cuniculidae; genus Cuniculus; species Cuniculus paca. The sequence goes on from RJWT010001765.1 coordinate 15,254, forward strand.
ATAAATGCACAAAGTGATTTTCACTGCTGGTGTGTGGAGCTAGTTAGAAAGTAGCCCACAGCCAAGTGTGGGTCCAATCCCAGTATGGGCAACTTAGAGAGATCCTGCCTCAAAATTTAAAAGGTGGAGCTGGGGTGTCTGGGGATATAGCTGCAAAGGCCCTGGGTTCAATCCCCAGTACCAACAAAAAAAGTGGGGGGTGGGGGGAAGGAGGAGAAAGAGAAAGAGGAGGGAACACAGTCCATGCAGGCATCTGAGGTGTTAGATCACTGTTCAGTGATCTAACAAAATCTCTAAGGGCTGCAGGAAACTGGAGGAGCTCTCACACCTCCTATTCAAAACCATCACAGTTCGCAACATCACCTACCCTCTAAAGATGGGTTTCTACAAAACAAGTATTTATAAAAGGGCTTTGTTGCTTGCAAGGTCTGAGGTCATGAAAGAGCCATCCCTTGACCCTACATGGCAGGCCGGAGTGACCTTCCATTCCACCATCAGTCCTTCCAGATCCGACACAAAGCCATCTCTTCCAAAGGATCCATTCTGACCCAATGGTCTTTAAACATCCTTCTGCCTCAGTGACACTATTCTGCACTTCACTGTATAGTCACAACACTCTGACACTGTCACTCCTTTTATTGAGCCCTCATGTGTTTCTGCCTGGTCACAGTTGTATTTGGCTTAATCAACTGTTGCTTAGTGTGTCCCACTCCATTAATCCAGTTCTGCGGCAGAAAAGGCTTCATTCTGCATGCCTGGCCAACACTGAGTGTGACTGTCAGCCAGAAGACAAGAGCCATTGTTTCCAAAACAACAGGGTCCCTGTCACTCACTGCGACAGTTTAGTGACTTTGGAACTTCAATTTAAACCATCACACCAGATGTGTCCACAATTTCTCCATCTGATTTTGTTTCTTCACAGGCAAATGTTGCTTGGTCACCCATGAATGGGGTTACTAATAATAAAGCATCAAGACAACCCTCAGAACAAGTGAAAACAAAAAGAGGTGCGACCTTCTAGAAATATGACCAATATTTACTTTAAGCAAAGGTAACTCAGACTTTGGCAAAGGTGCTGTGGTTATGTTTCCTAATGAAAATGAGGGAGAGACTGAACAGACTGGCACAAAATACACAGCTGATGAATCTAAGAAAAGGGCGTGCTGCGCTTACTATGCTGCTCTTCCAACTTTTTTTGCAGGTGTGATTTTTTTTTTTCCAAAATATAAGTAAGAGGAACAGGACTGTCATACCTTGCTGGCAAGAAAACCTTCTCGTTTTGCAAAATGGGAAGGGGAGTATACATAAATATGCTCGTGTGACTGGAGTGCAGTAGTGTAAGCACTGGTAAGGCACACACACCTTATCATAGCCAACCATCTTGTTTCCCTCATCTACTCTTGTCCTTTGCCCCTTCTCTTCCCTTCTAATTTTATAAGGAGAGAAGTTTAAGACAGAAACTGACATTCCAATCTTTCTGCTGAAAGAATGGTTATCATCAGTGAATGAAATAGCAACCAATGATGGTGAGACTGCAGGGAAAAAGAAGCCCTTCTCCTCTGTTGGTGGGAAGGTAAACTAGTACAACCACCATGGAAATCAGTGTGGAGACTCCTCCGAAAACAAAAAATAGAAATTTCACTCAACCCAGCTGTTCCTTTCTATCTAGGTATCTTTCTACAAGAGCTAGAAGCATCATATTCACTTGAGATCATAATGTTCAGTGAAATAAATCAGACACACAAGCTTAAATATCACATGATGCTCTTATATGAGAAACTAAATATAAATAAAGAGCAAAATAAAAGGTAACAGGAAATGGAGACGGCTCTTTTGCAAAAAGGAAAGGGTCAAAAAGGGGAAGGGAGAAGAGAGGGAGGAGAGTGGAAGAGGATGAAAAAAATAAGAATTAAGGTTAAAAAAGAATTATGATGGAAGTAACCATGTACTGCAAATACATTAATAGGAAAAATTAAAAATTAAAAAGTTCAGTTTCAGATACATTGTTACCCAATTGGTCTACTAAAAAATTATTTCGGCACTAATTTTCTGGTGATTATCTACACAAAGTGATAAAACAGATCTAAGACCTGCTGGCTAAACTGTCTTTATTCTTCATCACCCCAAATAATTTAGAGTTGGTTAATTTTTACTTCATGCTCTTCAGCTTACATCTACAATCAAATTTTAAAAGTTGTAGATAACCAGCATTATTTAAAATGGTATAATTTTAGAGACATTTAAATACTGAAAGATTTAGATTTGCATTTCTGTAGTTTTGGTCAAAAGTTGAGATTACTTACAGTGACCAATGAGAGACACAGCCAATGGACTTTTCTTACAATGGTACTGTTTGGCGCTACTATGCTCTTTTGTTTCTTCTACAGCAGTATAATTCACTGTCTGTACAGTTTTTGCTGAATATAAATGAGTTTTTTGTGCTTATGCACACTGAAGTAACAATAAACCAGATGTCTGATTTACTTATTTTTTGGGGACACTCAGGCTTGGTTGGGTCTTCTGAATAATCTAAGTTTTCTTGATATCCTAAGATTCCAAGAAATTCCAATTCTCCCCCCAAAATAACTTCATGATATCTGATTTGGGGACAAGGCTAGATAGAATTTAAGAATTAAAAGACACAAGTTTAAGCCCAGGGAAGGCCCTGTCTCAAAAAATAAAAGGGAGTATAGCTCAGTGCAAAGCGCCGGGGTTCATTCCTAGTACTGCCAAAAAAAAAAAGGAACTGGAATGCCTAGTCAAGTTTCAACAATGTCTCATTGTAACTACTAGTATTTTATCTTCTGTAATTTCATCTAATATTGAAATTGTGTATTGTCATACACAATAAATAGGTACTTTAAAAATATCTTTTAATGCAAATGGTTGAATAAAGTGATAAAATATATTTTGCATATATAATACTCTTTCAATAACCATAAATAAACTTTAAGAGAAGTTTTACATCTAGTGACTGCTTAGTAAAAAAGTGTTAAACAAATGCTTTAATGCCTCCATGAGCATCAAAGGTCATTTCAAACAATGGTTAAACTGATAACTGAAGGTTTCAACCACTGGCTAAAAACCACCAAAAGCACCACATAGACAACCAAAAGTTTCTAACTACAGTGCTCAGAAAATGCTGTGTTTTCTCCATTAAATATTTTTTATTTCACTTTTTTATAAAACTCATTCTTTTGCCTGGCCTGGTGGAGCACACCTGTAATCCCAGCACTTGGGAGGCTGAGACAGGAGGATCACCGAGTTCGAGACCAGCCTGGGCTACAAAGTGAGCTCAAGGCCAGCTTGAATGGCATAGTGAGACCCTGTCTCAAAAAGACAAGGGCTAGGGATTTAGCTCAGTGGCTTAAGCCCCTGCCTGGGAAGTTCGAGGTCATGAGTTCTATGGGGGGGGGGGACGCTCTTGTTTTTATTTTTCCCTATTTTTGCCTTTTCCCCTTTGTTATCAGTGTATGTTTGCAATACATAATCAATATTCATCATAGGGAATAGGTACATATACACATCACATCTTAAAGGATTAAATTTCTTTAATTAAAAAAGAAAAGCCTTAAATATTATCTACATTATAAAGCAATCACAAAGAACTTAACTATTCTTTTTTGTATGTCTAATATGAAACTTAAGAACAAATAAAAAGCATTATTCTAACAGGTGTTACAACAAAAATGGCTGGTTTGAATAAAATATAGAAAACTCATTCCAGGAGCATAAATGACTTACACAGGAGCCTACAAACTGACCTGATTTCTAATGCCCCTACTTCCTTTTCTCCACCACTTCCCTCAATTTGATTTGTTTCCCATTAAGCCACCTGGAGCCACGCCTTTCTAAACAACTTTCTCCTTTGCCTGTGAAAAGCGGCTATCATTTGCACTAAATAATAAACCCTTTCTAAAAATGTTTTCTCTACCAAATCACTTTACAGCTGACAACAAAAGAACTGTATAATCCAAATTCTATCAATTTACATATATTCTCAAGCTAATCCTAAAATGCCATTGAATACTTATCACCTGTAATTTTCCAAAGGTAGATCTGAAATCTACCAGTGGGTGGTCCTTTTTTTAAGAACTCAAGATAAACCCAAAATGAGAAATTAAAATTAGGAGGCTGAGAAAACAATTTTAATACCATTATGGCACAGAATAAGGACAAACAAATCACACTGAATTTCACTATATGTTTTATGAGAATGACTTAAGCACCCCAATGGAATAAAACAATATCAAAGACTTGTTAATTACCCACAAAAGAAACAAATGTACATTTAGAAATAAGGCACAGATACAGCAGGTTGTTTGAGGACTCAGTGGCAAAATGAGAAGAGTAACTCAAAATTTCCAACTCTGATGATCCTTAATTTCAGTTATTACTAATGAAATCTGCACTCAATGGAAGATACTCAGACATACCTAATCTATGATGATGAGAAATGAATGACACCATCCAATAAAATTAAGAAAACAGAAGTCTTAAAATTAAAAATACTTTATTAAAAATACAACCCTTGTACTGTCCAAAACTATGTGTAAAAATAAAAATGAATAAACCTTCCATCTAAACATGAGGAAACAGAGGCTGTTTTATTGCTTGCTCACTAAGAGCACCATGGAAGTGATGAACACAAGCAGACCAGGACATCTTAAATTTCCCTTTAATTCTGCCCAAAACAAAGAACAAGAAACTTAAACTATGCATTCACCTCAAACAGCCCCGTTAAAAAGCAAAACTCTAAGAGGAACAGTCAAGAAAAACTAACTATCTAAGTATGGCTCCGAGGACATCTGTGGCAAAGGGAACCTAGTCACCGACCACAAGAGCTGGCCATCAAACGAGTGTAGGAGAGCCGGCACAGCCACCTTGCTCTCCAGCTCCCTTTCCATCCTGCAGACACGGACAGTGGCCTGCCCCATGACAGGCCCTCCCATCCAGCTTAGATTCTTGGTGACACTCCCAACAATACATTTGCATTTCAACACAGGTTTGTTCCAAAAACCAGGCTGAAACAAAGATCAGTAATTATGATAAATAATATGAAACAAGCAAAATGAATTTAATTTTTAAATGATAGCAAAAAAAGGGCACCCACCAGCAAATCAATGCAACAAAATAAAGCCAAATCGAACACTAGCTAAAAGGGCAAAATTCCAAGTAAGCAGAAACAGGAAGGAGTTGGACACACAAGACCACCTCAAGCATTACAAATCAATATAAACTCAAGTTATTCTACTATAGAAAAATAAAATTATTATTAAAGCTGTTCTTGAATAAATTTCAGTCCTCTTGAAAAGCAACTACAAAAAACGAAAGAACGAACTACAAGGAAAACTGAACAGTTTTACACAACGCTACATAAATCACATTCTGTTGCCAAATATTCAGGTTTGGGGGTGTACACTTATAATACCACCTGATAGGGAGACTGAGCCAAGAGGATCTAGAGTTCAAACCCAGCCTGGGCAACTCAGCAAGACCCTGTCTCAAAATAAAAGGGTATGAGTGAGATGTACCTCAGTGGTAGAGCCCCTGTGGGTTCAATACCCAGTACCACCAAAAAAGGGGTGGGGGAACATGCGATGTATGCAGAAACTCTCTGTTTAGCTTCCCTCTGCAGGACCTCCTTCCTCCCTACCTGGGGAACTTTAAAGGAAACTTAAGTGTATCTCTTGCATCAGGGTATGGGAACAGTGCATAAAATTCGGTCATGAACTAAATCCATGGCACATGCACTTCGCGTGCATCAGGCCCACATAACCAGTGATAAAGCGTTTCACTGATTCTGTTCTGGGAGGATGTGCTTGATTGTGAGCCTGTGAATGTTTACACCTGTGAGAGCAGCCAGTTTTCACAGTTCCTCAGGCTTCTTTCCAATTTTACAAATATAAGACAGTGTTCTAGAAACTTTTCAAGGATCTTGACAGAAACTCCTCCTGTTCTTTAAGGAAGCACTTTACAAATCCCACTTTAATTTCTTCCCTTCTTGATTCACTGTGGTTGACCGTCTTCTCAGTGTCACACTCTTTATTGTCAGGTGATTTTGAATACAGATAAAAAGCACAATCATCAAAAAGAGTTTATGAGACAGATGTAAATCATTCTTTATTAAGAAATAAATATTTGACAGGTAAACCAATACTTGGGGGACAGTAACACTCTTGGAGCAAACACTGCTGGAAATGGTTCCTCTCTGTGCCTGTTTGGAATCAACGGGCTGCTAAGGGACCAGAAGCCCCTTCCAGGACCCGAGAAAGGCCCCAGATGCCGCATTTCTAGTGCTAATGCCCTGGCAAGCCCTATCAACACAGTCAAGGCTGGGACATTGGTCATCACTCCTTAAAATACTTTCTCTTTAGAGGGAGTGTGTTTAAAATCCTATTTAGTGGAAACAACATGACCTATTTAAAAACTAGGTTGGCCTCATACTGATGCATATCATTTAAAAAGGCCCTGTGGCCTGCTCTCAGACTGACATAAATAACGCCTCAAGGGGGGTGGGGGCGTGGAGGGAAGGCCCAGAAATGAAAGCAAAGTACAGAAAAGGGGATACAAAGCAGGACTGAGAACATTCTAAACTGGCTTATGGAAAAATGCGTTTATAAAAATATTCCCAAGGAGCTTAGAAAATCTTTCCAGTGCTATCCTTCCCCTAAAGTTACCTTTCCACAATCTGCTCATTAGGAAACTGACTCTAAAATAAAAACATTCAGACACAACTGAATTTTAGATCTAAAAGAAACCTGATAGTGGATGCTCCTTAACCCTCCACTGTGACTAACTAAACCCACTAATCAATCAGCAAACATTAACTAGGGTCCACAGTGCTCTTGGCTACTCTAGAGGGGAAGGGTCATCCAGAAGACACTAGGCAAAGAGCGAAGCATGGAGCTACAAGACTCAACTATGAGTAAAAGGAAAAACACTAAATCCGTCAACAGGAAGAACAAGAACACAGCCCAACAAGTTTCTTCTAATCAACTGTCCTCCTCCATTAAGGCCTCTACGTGTATTCCACACATACACCTCATCTGCAAGAACACACTGTCTCTCTTGTGTCCCTCTCACAAACTTCTATGGCAAGGGCACTATACCTTGAAATGCCCAGGCCTCCAGCCCAAGTCTGCAGGCTCGACAGTTCCACCAAAAGTCAGCCTCTTGAGACAGAAAGGGCTGGCCCTGGAGCTGGGGATGGACGAAGCAAGTGCCCATTCACCAGCACAAGTTTACTAAGCAGTGACCGTGTGCCCAGCACTAGGGGCACAAATGTGAGTAAAGACTCACCCCCAGTGTAAACCACAGCCTGGAAAATGAAATGCCAAGAAGAAATTAATGTGCTGGAGTGAATGTGAGCCAAATTGATTTTTGAGAATAATATATCATAGTTTAGGGAAAGCAACTAAATGATTCCTCCCCAAAATCAGACCCATCAAACTTATTTATGAAACCAATTTACAACCATCACAAGTGCACATTTTAAACTAGATAAACTGTGATTAAAGGGTGAGGGGTCACAGATACAAAATCAGTCAAGAGACCCTGTTGGTTAAAAGGTACAGGAATAGGAACAAAATGACACAGACAGAAGTGAGGCTCAGACTCAAGGCCTTGGGGCAGAGGGGGATCAGGGCACAGCTCTGTCTCACAGTCAGAAGACAGTGCAAAGTCTCACAGACTCCACAGGGAGCATCCCTAGCTTCCTAACCCTGCCTCTAGTGAAACCTAGCAATGACCACACGTGGAGCTTCCGCTCTCAAGTGACCAAAGAAGACAGACAAAAGAAACGCAGTAAAACAGAAGAAACAAGTTACAAGGGGCTAAGGAAGACAGAGTCCACTTAGGGAACAAAGACATTCATTAATTCAACAAGTCTGGACTCCATGGATGTGGCCCCAGCAGCTAGCAACCATCCCATACTGGTTGCTTTTTCAGCCTCTACAGGGGGAAAACCCAGGTGTACAAGGCTGAGGCCACCACCACAGTAAAAGTCACCGCTTCCTTAAGGAAGGCATTAGTGACAGCTACCTACAGGGTTCAGGGGATTTTTGGAAAAGCTTACTTCTGGGTACAGGTGGCTATTAGGGAAGACTGGGGCACTGACAGGGCTGGACGGCTGGGTGAGTCACTGAGTCCCCAGAACAAAGGAAAGTCCCTTTGCAGAGTACATGAAACTGTGTGCCTTGGAAAGAAAGGTGGATGCTCAACAGAAAGGATGAAATAAAAACAGCTGCTAGAAACTTTAAGGGGCAGCTGCTTGCCTCAAGCATGCCCTTCCTTTACAGAGTGAGAGACTGCAGGCTCGTTGGACCCTGGGCATCATGAACAAACTGAAGGCCATCCACTCTGCTGCAGTGTGCCGTGCAGACCCAGAGTTCCGGGGGCTGGATCAGTACTTGGTACTTTTAAAGGAACTCAACAGGCAAAATGTCACCAACACTTCAGGACACGGGCCTATAAGCTAAAGCAGACTCTGACTTAAACCCACAGACACTCCAATGAGGAAATTTCTCCTACAGAGGTGAGTGATAAATGAGGGAATAATAGAAAAGACAATCCCATCAATACCTGTAGGACAAACCTCTGACCAGAGATAACCAGCTAACTGAGGGGTCACAGTTTAAATCTACCTGAAGCAATATTAAAAAGCCACGCTGGAGCCCAGCAGAGCTCTCCTGCCCCATCCACACCAGTCTCCACAAACACAGTACTGTCGGTCTCTCCTCACTACCACGTGGTATCAAAGAACCCAGCAGCCTCTCCTTGAGCCACACATCTCAGCAATCAGGCAGTTTTATCTAATTATCCAAGCTGGCACTAATTCTGTGTGCTGCAGGAGGTTGAGCCAACCTTGCTGTGTGACACAACATGCTTGAAGAAACTGCAGCTTATTCACACATTTCCCCACTCCTGTAATGGCCAAGCCCTTCTGTACAGACTGTTTCAGATGCTTTTGGGAATAATTGCCAGGCACTTTTAAAATTCCTTTCTAGCCTGGGCATGGAAGTGTCACCGGAATGAGTCATCCCAAAGGAGGAATTACTATTTCTAACAGGGTCAGGCTCACAATTGGCCTGTGTGCCTCACTGCTGAGGGGCATCAGACACTGCCATCAGAGCAACCGCCCAGGCTCACTAACGCTCAGTTTAAAACACATTCACACATGAGCAACTCAGGAACTGCCAGCAAACTAGAAAGCTTACGTGTTCTGTAAATAACTATTAATGTATGACATACGAGAAATGAAGCTCATGAAAATGTAATGAGCGCCTGTTAGGACTCTGGAATAAAATTTCTTTCAGCATGCAACAATATAACAATCTGAAACAATGATGCTAATGTATGTATAACTACAAGTACCTCAAAAACAAGGTAAGTTTTACTGAATTTTTAAATCATGCTAAAAGGATTATCGTTTCCTTGTTTGAAGTGTAACACCCATTCTGATCACCCTCACAAGATGATAATCAACAGAGTACACAAGACTGTGGTGTTGGCCAGAGTTCCAGGCAGGCTGCAGCTCCCTGCAAAAGACAGCAAGTGTCCATAAGAAGGCAGTCTTTAAGAGTTGTGTATCAGTTCCGAGCTACAACAGCAAAGGAAATAATTGCAAAAGGACCTCCCTATAGAAAACATGCTTTATTTGGCTGGTTACATGCTTTATTTTGCCTGAATATTTTATTTTGCCTGAATCTACACCAATCTTATAGTAGCTCTAATATCACATCTCAACTTTTACCAAGCCAGGTGGTAAAAATTATTCCTGACTGGTGCTATCAAAATAATAAAAGAAGGGGACAGAGGGTACAGCTCAGTGGTAGAGTGTTTATCTAGCATGCACAAGACCCACGGTTCAATCCCCAGCACTACCAAATGAAAACAACAAAAATAATGGAAAGTATGAAGCCTGTAAGTGGGAACAGAAAAAAGTAACAGACTACATGTGGGTTTCTAAGAGCAAAGTTAAAGATGCCTAAATAATCTCCCACCTTATATTACCACCATATGGTATTGTGTCCATGGCATAAACAGTACCTGTTTTAGACCTCATTCAATACCAACTGTCATTTCTGCAGGTAAAAGAATACAGTAAGCTGGGCCCTGATGGCACACACCTGTAATCCCAGCACTCGGGAGGCTAAGACAGGAGGATCGTTGCGAGTTTGAGACCAGCCTGGGCTACAAAGTGAGCTCAAGGCCAGCCAGAGTAGCATAGTGAGACCCTGTCTCAAAAAGACAAGGGTCAGGAATTTAGCTCAGCCGCACAAGCACCTGCTTGGCAAGCGCAAGGTCATGAGTTGGATCCCAATGCTGGGGGAGCGGGGGAAATAAACTAAGAACTGATGTTTTCAGGGTTCTCAAGTATCAGTACAAAGAATATGGAGAGTGTTAAATTGCAAGTCATCTGTTCTGATAATTTACAATGTGATTTCTCTAATCTCCTTCAACACTACCTAACATCTCTATGGCAACATGGCGACTTCAAATTAGTTTGGAAGACCAATTGTGCCTTCAGTCTGCTCATAGAGCAGAAAGCTCTGTGTGCCAGGGCCTTCTTCAAAAAGCACATCCCCATCATCCATGGACTGAGTTCACTTTTTCTGCTTGCTCCAGATTATGTAAGCAGGATTCTGCAAACTGCACTTACTACACTTTACTCAGAATGGGTCCAAGTCCCTGCTATGGTTCAGATGTGTTTTCTTCCCAAAAGGTTCATGTGCTGGATGTTTGGTCCTCAGTGGTGGTGATGGTAGGCAGTGGACCTTTAAGAGCTAGGGGCTAGTGTGAGGTCCTCAATTCACCAGGGCACTGCCTTCAAAAAGGATTAGGGGACTTCTCATGGGACCCTTAACTCTCGTGAAGCAAGTTGTTGGAAGAAGGAGCCTGAATCCCGAGTCGCTCTGCACTCCTGCCTGGCAGGGTTCTCTCCCTTTCATATGTGCTCTCATCATGATATGATGCCATGCCCCAGGACATGATAATCGGGGTGTCCACACCATAGCTGGTGCCAGGCAGTTTCAACTGTTAAGACTCCAAAACTGTAAGCTAAATACACTTCTTTTTCTTGTAAGTACCTAGCCTCAGATATTTCATTATAGTAACAGAAAACAGACTGATACAGTCCCATAACCCACAGCTAACATATAAACTGTAGCACTAACCCAGTGGTTCCTAAACCTAGCTGTGCATCTGAATTACCAGAACCTTTCATATACACAGACTCCCAAGCAGGTGTAGTAGTGCATGCCGAGTCCCAGAACTCTGGGACGTTGAAGCAGGAAGACTGCAAATACCAGCCCAACCTGGCCAACTTAAAGAGATCCTGTCTCAAAATAAAAAATGTAAAAGGCCTGGAGATTAGCTCAATGCAGAGGCTCTGGGTTCATTCCCTAGTAAGGGGTGGTGGGATCCAGGTGATTATAATAGTTAAAGAACTGTAAGCACAGATCAACAATTTTCTTTTTCTTTTCTTTTTTTTTCCCCCAGCACCAGAGACTGAACTCACAACCTTGCGCTTGCCAGGCAGGCGCTTACACCGCTGAGCTAAATCTCCGGCCCTTGTCTTTTTGAGACAGGGTCTTGCTACGCCGTTCAGGCTGAACTTGAGCTCACTTTGTAGCCCAGGCTGGTCTCAAACCCGCAACAATCCTCCTGTCTCAGCCTCCCGAGTGCTGGGATTACAGGCGTGCGCCACCAGGCCCTCAACAATTTTCTTCTAGTGCATCTACTTCAAGCCTGCACTGGGGTAAGACAGCCCAGAAGCTCACACTCACAAGTGAAGGCACAATTTCAAAACAAAAGATGAGCTCCAGAATCCAGCTCTATACAAGGTGTCATGCCAATACCATGGCTCCCAGGAGGCAGGCACAGGATGGGTAAGTGCAGCTTCCCAATGCACCAAAGCTCAAGCTGAGTCAAGAAGGAAAACCACAGAGAGGGGCCAGCAAACACAAAGACACAGAAGCCCAAGCGCCTGGGACACAGACTGTGTGTGTGACAGGGCTGCAGAGGCTGCCGGGGCAAAGCCCAAGTTTCACTTGAGCCTATCCCTGCAAGCGGATGAGCTGACCAGGTCTGCCACTCAGAAATGTATGTTGGAGACTCAGATGTGACTCTGGTTCCAAAGCACCACCCTAAACCATTCAAACAAAACAGGAACTTTGGTGGTAGCAAGGGATGAACGGGGAACAAGAGCTGAGACCGAGTCCACCCAGTTTTAACAAGTAAAGCGCCTCACTTGTAACATGGGAACTACTGTGTGTATCAGTGAACACGTGATGACTGGGAATTATATACCAAGTCGTTTTAAGAGCATCTCAAACTTCATTTTCACTTTGAGGGTAATTTCAGTTAGGTAGACTTGAGCTAGTTGATCATTTCTTTTAATTTTAATTTCTACATTACTCCCCTGTACATTTTTAAAAGAGGCCAAAAGAATGAATCTGCCAAATCATCTTGCCTCTTTAGACTACAAACTCCCACTGGGCAGAACATTATTTTTGTCTTCTGCAGCTGTATGGCACCTGGCATATTGATGCTGCTCAGGGGATAAACAGCTCATTCATTACAGTGTCATGTATATTAAATAATGCCCATAAAGTCCTTTGAAGATGAAAACCACTTCAAGTGCTAACTCTAAGCTAGGCATTTAGAACTGAGAGACAAAGATGACAGACCAAAAAACCCTAAGAAGGTCACCACCCGGCAGGAGACACTGAACTGAGAGGCTCTAGTCTTGTCAAACCTCTGGCCCCTTTACAGGCACTCTGCACAAAAGACAAACCCCCACCTGCTTTATGTGTTTTTAATATAAATAATCAGGAGAGAAAGTGTCAATGCTACAAAGAACAAAAGTCTTCAATGGCTCATTTCTTTCAGGAACTGTTCCCAAAAGTAACTGCAAAGCCACACAAATTCATCTTCCTTGTGAGATGCCTTAGTGAAGCTACAATACACTGTGTGAAAAACCAGCTCGATTTTAAAACAGGCACAGTGAAAATTCTTGCAACACGGTACAAGTGATCCTACGCAAATGAACACAGTCAACATTTTGGAGGGTACTCTATGTCTTGGCAGTCATTACAAGTGAACAAGAATGACCCCAATATCCAAGGATACAAAACTCCCACTAGCAGGAAAGCACTGGCTGGGAAGTTTCAGGTTAAGATTATTTTCAGTTAGAGCACAGCAGAAAGCTACTTCTCCCTTCAACTTCCCCAGAATATCTGAACTGAACTGAAGTAACTAAACTTTCTCAGCTGTGCCCTTCACCACCCCAAAATACAACACTAGGTCCAAGACAATCTGGCCAAAGCAGTGTATGCTTTTTGAATAAGATTTCCTAAAAAGCCAATCCAAGTTGTCTATAAAATTCTAAACATGCTACCACATATCTGAAGATCAGATCATCTTCATAATTCCCTCCTTCACACACCAGTTGATTTTTTTTCCACCAAGATTTAAGAAACAAAAGGGATGGGGAGGGCTAGAAAACTCCTTTTTAAAATGCAGACACCTCAGTATGATAAGACACATGTCAGAGAAAAAGAAACCATCACCAACCAGGAAAGCTCCTGCTGGCCCCAGGGCTCTGACCCACCTTCTGTACGACACTCTGGGCACTTGGTAGCCGCAAGAGTTCCCCAAGGAGCTACCCGATCTGAACAGGTGAGCTCTGAGCTCAGTTTCCTCCAGTACAAAACTAGGTATCATTGCCACCTTGCAAGAGGCTATGAATATTAAGTAGCTGACACACAGAAAGCACTCAAAAACTTATTTAAGAAGCTGAAATGTGCTACCTACTTAGCCATGCCCTTTTTCCTTTTACACCTTTATGTACTTTACATAAAATTCACCCCATTTCAAAGCACAAATCAGTGGTTTTTGGTACATTTCCACTGTTGTGAAACTATCACCACACGAACTCCAGAACATCTCCACAAGCCCCCAAAACATTCTCATTTCTCACCACCAGCAGTCATCCCCCTCCTTGCACTGTATGAACGTTAACTCTCCAGATTCTCTCAATATCAAAAGCTTTTCCCCCTTAAAATGTTAATGAGTAAGTTATGATTCTTTTTTCCTGATAAAATGGCTGTCATAGGAAGGGCTTCTAGAAATAGATCAAATTTTCCAGAACACGATCTACCCAGCATGAGGACATTTATGGAAGGTACTGAATACAACATATGAAATTGAGGAACCTATGTTCCACATCATTTCATGTAGGAAAACAACAAACAGCAAATATTTTGCCTGTAACATAAGATCTAGCCTACTGTTCTATGATTTCTGGGCCTGTGTGTGTGTGTGTGTGTGTGTGTACACTTACCAAAACCTGACATAGAAACAGAAACATCACTGCATTAAATTTATTGCAGGTGGCTTCTAGGAAGAAATATTTAGTCAATGGAGGGCAGCAAGCAAAGCTCTTTCAAGTCGTGACTCACAACTTCAACATACGAAGTCCACCTCTTTCCTACTTGAATGAACTGGATGCCTGTGAAAAGCTGAGCCTAAGTCAACCTCCTCTGTCACACACCCATCTCACTCCACCTTTTACACACAGACACATCCTGACCCATATTTACTAGCCTGACACTTACCTGTTTATTTCTTCTCTCTGGCAATTACCACATTGAGATGATGATGACAACTTCCTCCCACAATAGTTATCACTTTTATAAACTGTATCTGTTAGAACTTAATCTCCCTTTTGTTTATAGCAACTCCTTATTTTTCAACTTTGTGCTTCAACATCACCAGAAAGTAAGCTGTTGATAGAGTCAGGCAGCTCTTTCTTTAGCGTGCCTCTGGGGAGGTGCAGAGCATTACTTCATCTGTTTTGTTTGACAGGACCCTCAGCTGAACAGAAGCTGGCCGCTAACTGCCGAATTAAACAGCTTAACCTGAAGATAGAGGCTCATGCACTGCCTGGGTATGGACTAGCATTCTGAAATCACTTTTTGCATGTTCTAGGATTGAGGAAAGAAGTAAATACTTGGAGTAAAATAGGGGCCAAGTTCTTCATTGTCAGAGAAGAATTACAAACACAGAAAAGGAAAGATTTAAAATGCACTCTGTGGAATTGGACTAGAATTGGAGACAAGAGTACCAACAGGTTTCTATTAAAGATAGACAGATGTAGTCTGTGTGCATCTGTTAATTTTGTATACATACGTGCATATTAAAGTATGTGTATATGTATACTTACATTCCAGCTCATTCACTGAGATTCTAAAAGCACTGACACTCTTTAGCAATGAGTACGCTTACTGACTGGATTGTGATTTTAAATACCACTCTCTGCTAAAAGGAACCGGGGGGGGTTCCTTAGAGAAATGGCTGATCCCAGGGCTGGGGCAAGGAAGTACAAGATGATCCTTGAACTTACTGTGCAAGAAAGTGCGTGCCAATCTATCAGTCAATCAATCAGACGATGGAAACAGGTCACAATCGAAAAGGAGCCAGCCTGAAGGGACCCACACTGGTCAAATTCCAGAAAACTTGAGCATCAAACTAAACAATGATACCAAAGTATTATAACTCATTGCATAAAGTGATACTCAGGTACATAAATAAGTAGAAAGAAAAGCTCTTATTTGTGGTAGTAAGTCAACTGTATACAGAAAGAACAACGAAGTCAGAACCATTTGGCCACAGTCAGTGGTAGGTGATTTGGGCAAAGATCAACAACAGATGCTACAACTAGCTAATGAAAGAGAGATAAAGAGAACCTCAAATTATCTCTTCACAAAAAGCTAACTAATTACAAAGGTACAAATGCAGTAGAGAGATGTGGTAGTCACCACCTGAATGAAGTGATGAGTGTGAATATCCCTGCAGTGGGGCAGCTGGCACCACATACTCCTGATAGGATGCTCCGGGAAGAGCACAGTCCTCCTTCCCAAAGCACATGATCTGCATCTAATCATGAGGACTCATGCAATTCAAACCAAGGAATGGCATTCAAAACAACCTGTCTGTCATCTTCCAAAGTATGAAGATAGTCGGGCGTTGGGGCACACACCTGTAATTCCAATACTCGGGAGGCTGAGGCAGGAGGACCATGGCAAGTTCAAGACCAGCCTGGGCTACAAAGTGAGCTCAAGGCCAGCCTGAACTGCATAACAAGACCGTTTCTCAAGAAGACAAAAAAAAAAGGTACGAAGATAATGGAGAAGTCAAGCTGAAGAATTGTTCTAAGTCAAAGAAAACCAATGTGACATGACAACCAAATGCAGTTTGTGGCCCTGCACAAGATCCTGGACTATATTTTTGATTGCTAAAAAGGACATTTCTAAGACAACTGGTGAAATTTTATTAAAATTAGATTTAGATAATATTATATCAAAATTAGTTTTCTGATCTTGATCATTATGTAAGAACGCATCCTTGCACAGAAATAAGTACCAGACCATTCTTTGGTAAAGCTTACAACTTACTCTCAACTGAAGCAGAAACAAAATGTGTAAATTATACCTATAGCTACAGAAAGAGACACACAGAGACAGAAAGCAAATGTGAAACAGTAACAACTCAGAAATCAGCATTCTTCCTTCTCTGAATAATGTTATGGCTTCTCAAAATAAAGTTCTCTCCTTGTAAACAGAGTAAAAACTTCAATCAACAGTGAAGATATGAACCAACTCTAAACATCCAAAAATAATACAGTGAAATCAAAATTCAACTAAGCTGACCCGAATCCGAGCTTTATACCACCTTTGTTAGCCTAAACGTACACATTACTGCACAGTCAGGCATGGTGGTACACGCCTATAATTCCAGCACTCTTCAGAGACTGTAGCAGGAGAATCACAGATGTGAACCCAGCCTGAGTAACTTACTAACATCCTGTCTCAAAATTAAAGTTAAAAGAGTAACTTGACGACAGCTCAAAGTAAATGCCCTGGGTTCAATTCCTAGTACAGCTCCGCCCCCAAAAAGGACATCCTACAATACTCAGTCAAAAGCAACCCATAATTTCACATTAACCAGCAGTCTAATCCTGTTCTTTTCACTCTAGAAATTTTTGAAAACTAAAAGTTAAACCAAAAAGAGGAAAAAAAATTTTTTTGAAGCTTTTAGAAACTCCTAAGGCAAAAATGAGGAAAGTTGTACGTGTTTAGAGTGCAATATATCTTCTGAATATATAATGTCTACTTTCTATTAAAACTCCAATATAAATGTGATGTTACACACAGAGAATTGTGGAAAAACAGAATATACTTCCGGAGTGATGATGCTGCTGA
The DNA here is from genome assembly GCA_004365215.1 of Cuniculus paca. NCBI lineage: Eukaryota > Metazoa > Chordata > Mammalia > Rodentia > Cuniculidae > Cuniculus > Cuniculus paca. Next base: position 32,521 of record RJWT010001765.1, read on the forward strand.
GAAAGGCTTAGAAATCTTCTGTGGCTGTAAACCTAACCAGGATCTCATAAAAATCATGTTATATATCTATTATGAGGGACACCAAATCAAGTGTGAGTGTCAAACATGCATTCCTGACTTTCCTAAAAAGAGGACAGTGGCAAACAACCCTATTCCCTGGGGCTACAAAGTAGTATCTACTTCATGAATAACAGCAAAGAAATGAGTGGCTGCAACAAAACAGCTATACACAGAGAAGCCAGGATTTACCACACCCACTTTACAAAAAACTGTCCCCAAAAAAGCAGCTTAGCAGCCACCTGCACCTCCTCTGCCCTCCCCAAGTCCTTCCCTAAGCTGCAAAGGAAGCCATGATAATCACTGTAATGTGTCACAAAGCACTGGCCTGAGAAACTTCCGTCCCTGGCGAGCTCCCCAGACCTACCCTACTCCCGCCCTGAGCATTAACAGTGACAGAGATTTCCTCCACAGCACTCAGATCCAGTCCAAGCAGCCAGGGAAACATGGGAGCAGCACTTTGTCCCCAGGCTGAAACAGGTGTGAGCCAGTAAAATTCAACAAGCCCAACACTTTACTGGGAAAACTGGAGCTACTGGAATTTGTTAAATAAAAGTAGCATCGCAGTTAAATCAGGTACAATGAAGAAAGACATAACTTACAGGGCCCAAACCAACATGAGAAAAATACTTGCATACTGGAATCCTTCACTGAACTTTTATTTGGTATGAGACTAGTAAATTATAGACACACAATAATATACACATGCACTTTTAAAGATTTTTAAATGATAATACAGGACTCTGGGGTGACAGGGAGGGAAAGGGCCTGAGGGGACTTTGCGATCCAGCAGCCCTGGGTTTAAATTTTAGTTGCAGTCCTTACAAGCAGAACAACTGGGGCAAGTCATTTACCCTCAGCAAAAAATGACAGACCCATTCGTAACAAAGAAATAGCATCCACCCGCTAAGAGGAGATCTGAGTCTATAACAGAAAAAAATACATAAAACACTTTGCACGTTTCCTGGCAAACCACAGGCACTTAAAACAGTAAACAGGAATGGCAGTGGTAAAGATAAGAAGGTTTGTTGGATTTCCCTAGAGGGCAGAATTGGCATTAATGAATTTCAGACAAAAGGAAATAAATGTAATACTTGACATATCGTCCTATGGCACTGAAGTGCTACTGTTTCTTGAATACCTCTACTTCAGTCACTTATGGACCCCAATTCCAAAGCTGTCGCTTCACCCTGATGGCTAGCCCTGGCCTCTCATTCTGCCCCCTGGAGTACACTGCTAAGGACAGAGGGTAGGGGGAACCAACAAGGGGAGGGATCAGCCCACAGCAAGACCGCCTGTCACCCCAGTTTCCAAATCAAAAGCCCCAGACTGAGGATTCCACTGAATCCTGCATGGAGCGCAAAGTCAAAGGTTTCCAGCTCTGCGGTTTAGGGGACAGGTCCCATCTCACTAACACGCTGAACCCAACCACAGATTCAGCAACCAGCAGATACGGACAGGATCTAATAAACCATGCTACCAAGATATGACAACAATGGATCCTGCGAATTCTGCAAATAAATAGTGGGAAGTAAATACGGTAGCTAACAAAACACGGGCAATTGATAACTCTGCAGTGAAGTCTCCCCCAGGGGAAGCTACTCCCGTGTGCACAGCCTGTCAACGTACAGTGATCTGAACTGGCATGGCAAGAAAACGTACAGCCTGGAAACCGCCTAACCAGCACAAGTACTCAGGCTCCTGGACGAGAGCAACAGAGCAGAGATGGAAGTGAAATGACTCCACCATAAAGTGTGAAATGTACTACTCTGGCCTGTGCGGCCTGTTTTGAGCTAGTAACCCTTGCATACAGGCTATCATCAAAGGCCCAAAAGCAGAGGGTAGTGACCTCATGTAGATACTAACGCAGGACGCATCCCCTTAAGGAAAATGCCCCCCAGAAGTCTTTTAATGCCAGGTATACTGAGGGACTGCAGACCACACGACATGGATTATTTCTATCTGAACAGCAGCAAAGATCACCCAAAGAGGAAAATCTGAAGCAACAGAAATGGTGACTATCCCTATCTAAGACAGCTCACTGTGTTTTAAGTCAACAAATTTGACTTATGTGCCAGATGGATTCCCAAAGTGATCACTATCACGGATATCCACAAAAGGACCTTTATTTCTCCATACCTACCTTTAAAGTTTCCCTAGATTACCTTAGCAATCAAAGACAGACTGGTCTTACATACAGTCTGAGTGACTATTACTATTTTTCAAATCAACAGAAAATGTTTCCAAAGTAACTCAATTTTGTTCAAGTTTATTTAGAGAAATGGTTTACATTGGTTTTACTATTTACTGGCATTTCGTTTTCATCTGCATTTCTTTGATTACTAATAAGGCTGAATACTTACAGGCCACTTGTCTTTCTTTGAAATCTTTGTCCAAATGTTCCTTTTGCATTGACCCTTCTTACTTGAATAAGCTCTTTTTAAATTAGCTACAGTACACGTAGTTCTTCACCTTATTTGTAATAAAGTTTTTCTCCCAGTTTGCTAGTCTTCAGTAATCTATTTCAAACTATTGAGAGGGAGGTCAGATCTATGAACTTTAACACATAGGAATGGGACCATCAGCGCTACCACGATCCAACACAGCCCCATCATCCTCCAGCAGCCTCCTGCTGCCCGTGCAGCGCTCCAAACAGTCAACCACCAGGCTGCTCTGTTAGCACAAATGCTCCTGCGAACGCCACACATAGATGGAACCACATTTCTGAGACTAGAACAGATGCACTACAGCTCATCTACTCATACCATAATGTTTTGCTGCTAACTACAGACAGCAAACCCTAGCCTTAGCCCTTCCAAGCCGCAGAGCAGTCATGAGCAGCACACCCTGTACCTCTTACCAGGAACTGAAAAGTGGGGTCACACAGCTACCAGGAGAAACCTGCCACTGCACAGAGAAACTCACCTGAACAGAAACCATGGACAATGCATCCCTGTCCATTCCAGGGCCACGAGAACAAAGGAAACAAGCCTGAATGAACTGCCATGGACACTGCTAACAGGAAGCACCCCTGGACCTACAATTTAGTCTGTGTTGACTAGATTTTCAGGAGAGCTGTCAACATGGGTGTAACTGCTAAAATGTACTCATCTGTGATAAAACCCAACTAGAGTGATGCTGCCAAAACATCTGACCTGCTCCACAGATGACTCTGCAGTCATCCCCAAGACGAGAAAGGACACATGGTGAATTAAAACAGTAACTGAAAACTCACGCACACTTAACCACCAGACGTGGTCGTACATCTCCACAGTCCACCTGCCGCCAGACGAAAACTTCCACTCACTACAAAGTCTCACAAGGGAGAAACCTCTCTGCAGCTCAGCTCCCTCCGCCTCCCAGGTGAGGTCTGCTCAGGCTCTCTGGCCTGTGACACAGAACATTTCCCAAAGGGCAAGTGGTCCATCATTTGGGCATCAAGGGGCTTCTTCATGCGGAGAGGGAACCAAAGAAAGGAAAGTATGGTAACAAGCCTCCCGCAGAGTAAGCAAATTAACTGTTTCCACTAGTGACTGAGAAGTGAGGCGTGTACTTACGCACTTGCTAACCATTAAATGTGCGAGCAAGATTTCCCATAAACACGAATGACTTCATATAAGGCTTAATAACAAAAAGCTGCGCGACCACACTGGCAATTCCAGTCGGGATCTGTCTCATTTTCCTAACCTGGCAGGGAACTGGAGTGAAGTCTGGGTTTGCAGGGTCTGGGCTGTGAAGAGTGAGGAGTCAGGCAAGGACTATTCTGTGGGCACACGAGACTGAGACCTGAGGCCCCGGACAGCCCTGGAGCAGGGGCAGGGCTGAGGCCTCCCAGAGCCTTTTCTCACTCCCCATGCTGCTTTCGCCTCACTTAAGAGAATTCCCAGGTTGGTTCTGGCTAAGTCTAAAGTGGAGGATCACGGAGAAGTCGCCCCAGTCACGCTCCTTCCTTTCCTACTGCTCAGGCGATCAGCACCTAAGCACAATCTGGAAAAGCAAGCGAGAATTCTGGCTGTACCACCTAAAGCCACACAGCCTCGTTCCAGCTGCAGGACCCTCCTTGTTGATGCACCTGAAAAGGAGGGCGAAGATGTAACAAAGGGCATCCTGTCCATCTGGAAAATCATTCCATCACCCCATCAGGACCCTGAGGTTACTACACTGAGTACTGAGGAGATCAGAGATGAGAGAAAGGCATTACAGCAGACCACGCCTTGCACCAGAATTTGGAGGGATTTTCACCCAAACCTGTTTCTTCACTGTCATGAGGTCACTACTATTTCCTGCCAGTGATGCTATTAAAAATATGTCAAGACAATGCATTTAAGGAAATAAAATCCAATTCATTTTACAACGGAGCATCAATGAAGGAGGTTGTTGTGACTTTTTTTATAATAAAACACAGTTCATCCCTAGCAACATAAGTGACCATTATGCAGTAAAGTGTGGCTATCGATGAAAACTTTGACTTTTCTCATATCTTTGGAATTCTGCCAAAGATGTGAGAAAAATTTTATTTTCTCAGTAGAAGAGCCAATAAACAAAAATAAACATCAGATCCAGCTGATCTAAATTATGACAACTTCAAACATATCTTTCACTTTCTGTTAGGAACAAATCCCAAATTTATCATAACATTTAAAAAAGTCTAAAGTGAACATTATAATTATATATTCTAACATATATTTAAGGAACATATTTAAACCACAAGCTTCACTTTGAACATCACCACTGGCTTCATTTAAATCTGGGTGAATCATTTAAATGGTTAAAATGGCTTCATTTAAATCATCATTGAAACTTGAATAGTTAAGTTGCAAAGGGAAAAAAATACAATATTCCACATCAATAAGCCAGTTTTCACAGTCTCAATGAAAAGCTTCTTTTAATGATTATTTTACTGCTCTTCTTTGATTTCTACAGAGTCTCTTATGGGAATATTTTTAGACATAACTCCTTGCTGTCTTCTAAAAAACAGAGTTTGATTGTGCCACCCAAAAAGGAGAAACCAACATTCACCATCAAACAATATTTTTCCCTTTTCAAAATATTGAGGGTACCAACGGCCTACAAAAATTACTTTGACATTTACAAAGACCAATGCTGCCAGGTTTCTGAATATCAACACAAGTCACACAGCAAGCTTAGAGGCCAACCACTTAAGTGGTGTTAAGAGCATAAATCTGAAAGGTGCCCCCAATATTCCATAGGAAATCATCACATCAAAATATAAACAGGTATGCACACTGCCCCCTCACAGAGTGACAGGCTGATTCTCACCAAGTATTCTGCAGAGAGGGGTTGCAGAAAGGAGCCCAGAGTAACAGTTAATAAGAAAGAACTCCCAAGCACAACAGTTCAGAACAACCACAAACCTTTATTCTCCTCGCATTCATTTAAGGCTGACCTAAAGCATGCCAGGCAGGTTAAAAATAATACGTTTATGTAAGTGCGGGCGCACACACGCGCAGACACACACACTCACTCTTGCAAGGTTAAATAGGGAGCTCTGAAAGAATGATTTATTGCCACAAGAACAGGGCCCCAAAATAGATTGGCAATAAAAATGATTGGTCCCAGTAGGGTTGAAAACTAATGTAAGCAACGTCCTGGCCATGAGAGGCATCCGGGAAAGAGCACCAGAGTCCAGTGCAAGCTTCCGGCCCTTGACCCCACCTCTACCGAGTCCACTCTTACAACCTAGCATCTGTAAAATACAAAAAACTTGAGTAGTCCATTTCTGTGATGCCTTTTTCTTTGAAATCTGCTTTATCTTTTTAAAGGCTGTGCAAAAAAAGAAAACTGAAATCCAAAATTCCCTCATACTTGCAGAAAATCTCTCAGCTTCCCCTTAACACACAATTGTATTTTTCAATTCAACCCACTTCAACACTCTCTACCTGCTCACTATATGTGAGGTCACAAATAGGTGATGGAGCATGTCAAAATGAGCTGGGAACAGCAGTGCACTCCTGTAACCCCAGCACACTAGGGGGACGAGGCACAAGGATTGCAAGTTGGAGCCCATCCTCAGCAAGTTAACAACTCTGGAAGACCCTATCTCACAATAAAAAATAAAAGGAGCTGGGATGTAGTCAGTGTGAAGGTCCTAGGTTCAAGTCCCAGAACTGTTTAAAAAAAAAAAGATTGTCAAAATGAACAGTGTTTCTGCACCAAGATCCTAGTGAACAATTAAAATATAGCATAAGAGGACAGATCTTAAGCAAGTAAAGCAGAGGGAAAGGGCAACCACTGCTCTGAAACGCAAAGAAAAAAATAAATAAGCCATGCATGGTGGTACAAGTCTGTAATCCTAGCTGATTCACTAGGACTGAGTTTAAAGGCAGCCTGGGCCTCCCACTGAGACCTCATCTCAATAAATATAATATAATACAATATAATATAAGTATACAGGCACTAGAGGCTCAGAGAGAACCAGAAGGTTCACAGAAAAAGGGATAGTCTCCAAAACCACCTCAAGGACTGGACCCTGCTCTGGGGCAGGCATCCTATCCCCAGTGCACAACTCCACATCTTAGTACAGGACCTCTACTTAAACACTTCCACTAATGGAGAAAGCACAGCAGCTCACTCTATTTCCGAATGGCTCTAATTGTTTAAAAGTCCTTTTAAGCTTAAGTTCTTCCTCCTCCTTTCACCCAACTATGGCTGCCAGTTTCCAATCTGTGGCTACAAAGATAAAGCTTAATGTAAGTACAAGGACAAGGAATAAAAACAAGAAAAGAAGACAGCCAAGCGAACACAGTCTCAAGGCTGAGAAAGAAAGGCGATCAATAGAAAGCCTTTGCCTAGGTCATGGTAGCAATCTAAAGGACCAGGCTCAAAAACACCCGGGAAAATGATGTTCACACCTTCATCTACCCTCAGTCAGTAAGAACCTACCTCTTACTGAATCTCAGCTAAGAAATGGTAGCAGTGGGGCTGGTAGCCACATTCAATCAAAACTGCCCAGGAGGCCCCTGCCTGAGCTGCTCTGCCAGTGAGGTCCCCATCGAGGACCTCCTGCTTGGTCTGTCCTGACTGTTCAAACCTCAAGGCCACCAACCCAACCGACCAACCTCTCAGCCTGACTTCATTGGCCTGGACACTACAGTCAAGCACTAGAGCAGGGATTCGGAGCTGCCCAAAGCAGGGAAAAGGTGCTCACTTCTAAAAAGATGTCTCCGATTACCCCTGGGACGGACGCTGCACCCAATGCCTACTAAATCGAGGCAAGTCTGTCGAGCCATTTTGGAGGGAAAGGATCAAGCCAATGTGCAGCATTACCTGGTTCTTGCCCAAACTGAGCAGGAAAAGGAGCCCAGGCAGCTGGGGCTTCACAGACAGGCCTAGGCAAAGCCAAGAGCAAGAACAGGGTGCCAACAGCTCTCTGTGGGTGTCCAGTCCGACCTGAGGTCTTTTGGGATTCTTAGGCGCCAAACAAGTGATTCTTCAACTCTGTATAATAAAGATGTAAGAAAGTCTGGTCTCGCACCAAAAATTCCATCTCCAGGGTACAAGAGCCTTTCTAAGAGAAAGGAACTGAATTCTGCACAGAATCTATTATTCCATGACAGGTGGTAGAGAGAAAAAGAAGGCAGGCTAGACTTTAGCTTCAGGGCATGAAGGGAACACGTCCCAGTTCTGCTATTAAGAGGTAAGACAGGGCTGCTCTACTAAGCCAGTGGCGCGCTCACCTCCCCCCACCAAGGGCTGATGTTTTCCTAAAGTCTCGCTTTCTTCAGGGACCTCAGGGGTGAGGGAGCACTTGGGGACATATTAACCCCAAGCTGACACTGTGGAGTCGGCGGCTGTCACTGCCGGCCACATTTAATGCGTTCAAATGAATCCAAAACAACCACACCTGGCAAAGATCAAGAAAACAGAGGTACATGACCCTAAACCAGGCATCTACCCGCACTGCTAACCTGCTTCTGACCAAGGCCTCCGGCTGCAATTGCTCCCAGTAACCCGGATTGTCGAATCACCGAATCCTGGCAGCTGATTTTGAAAGCGGCAACCGAGAAACGTGAGCAGCGCCGGCAGACCCGCGTGCGCATCCCGGGGCCTCCTGCGCTCCCCCGGCGCCCCTAGCCGTCCCTCCCGAGACCGCACCCGAGACCCCGCACACGCGCGGCGCCCGGCCCTACCGCGCGGAGTCTGCATCCTCTGCGGCCCGCCCGGCCCAGCTCAGGACTCCGCTCCCGGCTGTGGCCCGGAGGCCTCCGCCGACGCCCGGACGCGCGAGCAGACTGGGCTGGGCGCGGGGACGCGGGGACGCGGGGACGCGGGACGCTCGCGCGGGATCTGGGCGGACGGGGGAGGCGGCGCCGCCGCTGCCGCCGGGGTCCCGGGGACGCCCCGTCACGCCCCCCGCGCCCCGCACGCCCCCCACCGGCCGCCCTCGCACGCCCCGGCGGACAGCCGGCCACCTGGCACTGCCTCCGCCTCCACGCCACCCACGCAGCGCCCGCGGCCACCGCGCGCCCAGACAGCGCTCCCGGGCCGCCCCCAGGGACAATGGCTCTCCCCGCGTCCTTCCCGGCAGGCGGATGTCGCGGCCGCGCCGCTTCCCAGAGGTGCGGAGCGAGGCCGGGAGGATGACAGGCGAGGTGGCCGACCGAGGAGACCGGCTGCTGCCGGGACCGAGAGTGTCCAGGAACGGACGGCCCGAGACCCGCGCCGAATCAGCCCGCCTGCCCGGCCCGCCAGTCCGCCGGCCTCGGGACCGGGACCTCCGCCCACGCCGTCCCCGCCGCCGCCGCCGCCTCCCCGGCCCTCGGGCGCAAGAGACAAAGGGCCGGGGCCGCAGGGCCCAGGCGGCCGGGAGAGAGGCCGGGGTGCTGCCCGGATCCGGCTCTGGCGCCCGGCGTTGGGCGCGGGGCGCGCGGGGCACTCACCGGATCGGAAGAAGGCCGCGATGTCGGCCAGGTCCTTGGCCGCCTCCTCGGCCCCCTCGCCGGCGCCGCCCCCGCAGCCCGAGCCCGCCGCGCTGGCCACCGCGGCAGGGCCGGAGGACGCGGCGGGGGCGGCGGCGCCGCTGCCGCTGCTCCCGCTCATGGCTGAGGCGGCGCCCGCAGCCGCGCCCGCCTCGGCCCCGCGCCCCTAGCGCCGCGCGCCGCCCGCTCCGCGCCGGGCCTGATGACGCCGAGCGCCCAGCTGCCCGCGCCCGGCGCGGGGACGCAGAGCCCCGGGGCGGCGGCGGCGGCGGCTCGGCCTGAGGAGCGCGCCCACATAGACCAGGACGCCGCCCGGGAGCGCGAGCCGGCCGCGGCGGGGGCGCGGAGCCTCGGCCTCGGAGCGCGGGCGGCGGCGAGGGCGAGGGCGAGGGCGGGGGCCGGCGGAGCTCCGGGATCTCCGGGATCACGGGCGCCGGCGGCAGCCGCGAGCCTCCATCTTGATTTCAAATGGGGAAGGAAGGAGGGGGAGGGGGAAATCACGGCCGAGGGAACCCGGGTGAAAGGAAAAGGGAGAGCAGGGAAAGGAGAGGAAGGAAAAAGAGGGGCTTCGGGAATTTCCGGCGAGCTTCGTCAGGGGCCCGAGCCTGGCTCGGCGGGTGGGCGGGGCCGCGCGGGAGGGGAGGGGCGGGGCCTGAGAGGCGGGGCCGCGCGGGCCCCGAGCGCCTCCGAGGGCGGGCGAGGTGGCCGCGGGAGCCATCGGGCAGCCGGGGGCTCCCGGAGCGGAGCAGCCGCGGGCCTGGGAGGGGCAGGAAAGCGCAGACCAACCAACTGGGGCCGGCACTGCCCGGCCCGGCGTGGCGCCCCCTGCCAGGTCTCGAGCGCCTGCACCGCGAGCGCGCTCGGAGGAGGAGCGCGGGGCCGTTGCATTCTGATTTCTGTCGCCCGCGGGGCGCGGCAGCGCGGGCGCTGGGCTGGCACCGAGATGGCTCCGGCACAGCTGGTGACTGTGCAGAGAGGTGCTGGAGACAGGTTATCTGCTCCAGGCCCGGAGCCGCAGGGCCCTCGCGTGTAACCGGGGACCCAGGGAATCCCGCTCTGCCCAGCCCCCTCCAGCCTGACCTCGCCCTAGCCCGGCCCCCTCGCGCTCGGCCGGAGCGTGCCGGAGGACGCGGGGCCTGGGGAAGTCCCAGCACATTGACTTTCACGGAGGACGCCCGGCTAGCCAGCGTGTGCGTTAGGAAACCTAGGTCGCGGCTGCAAGCGAAGGGAAGGGATGCATGTCAGAGGTGAAAGCAGCAGTTACTGGGGGAAACAGACGGAAACAACTGGATGATGAAACCCGTATATATTGCACGTGTGTACTGGACGTGGACAGCTGCACTGTGCCGGTGGCCGCCAGGGCTTCCTGTGTTGGAAGAGGAGGTCACAGGCAAACGGAGGAGGCTGCAGTGAACAGGTAGTACTGAGATAGAGTTGAAAACTTCACAGGAACTCGCGTTTGGCTTGACATCTGTATACAGATGGACGTATATTTTTAAAATCTACAGATAACGTGTATATACACGGAGTAGTGCACTAGCTGCCTTGCTCTGTCACCCGAATGGCCCTGGATACATTTTTATAGCAACAACACACGTATCACCCAGGTCTTATTTTTAATATCTATCGTTTCCCTCCCCCCCAGAAAAACAAAGCCAGGGCTCCTTAGGGAAAAGGCTAATTGTGGTACAGGAAATGTTTAACCTGAGCGCCTGGAGCATCCTGTTGTGCCTGAAGGTAAGGAAGAGCTTCCCCCGAAAACAAAACAAACAAACAAAAATATTTAAAGATTATTTAACAGCAACATAAAGATGGGGGATGTCCGAGGGACACAGGAGCCAATTGAAAAAGCATCCAGTGGCCAAAGTTAAAACAATATGAGCAAGAAAACACAGCACTATTTGATTATAACCAAAAGTGTAAAATAAATGCCCATGAGTCCATGTTGATATTATTAGTAAGCCACTAAGTGAATAAATAGAGACGAGAGAAATTTCCGATGCAGAAGAATTCTGTGCCCTGCATGAAATGGAATAGCAGCAGTCCTTTCTCAAGTGTGGGCCGCACATAGTCATTTCCTTCCAGAGTACAAAATGGAAAGCGGAGAAAGAGGTAACTTAGCCAGGTGGTCAAAGTGAGTATCGAAAGCTGTATGTCCTGTTGGATGAGAATTGCTTTTTACCTCTGTGCTTCATCCCTGAAGGCCAGAACTGTAGTCCAACAGTGAGAAAAGCATCAGATGAGTTCCAGCTGAGAGACACCCTACAAACCACCACCTGACCCGCACTTCCCTAAACTAACAGGTTCGTCAAAAATAAGGAAAATGTTCGAAACTACCCCAGCCACAAGGACCCTAAGGAAAGAAGAGGACTAAATGCAAGAGAGTGTCTTCATGTGGTTCTAGAACCAGAAAAGTACGTTAGGTAAAAATTCAAGAAAATCTGAATAATGTATGTACTTTAGTTAATGATGCACCAGTATTGTTTTCTTGATTATGAAAAATACACCCTCCTAATAAAAAATGTAGTAATAGGGGAAACTGGGTATGGGGTATATGGGAATTCTCTTCACAACTTTTCAATAAATGTCAATCTATTCTAAAATAAAAACCTATTTTGCATTTTTTTTGTTAGATAAGCAATACCTCAAAAATTTGTGGTAGATCCAAATTTCACAGGCCACTGGGTCAGGTGTGCTGATGTTTCCTTTTCTTATTTTTCTCTCAGGTGATTTCTATCTCCAGCTCTCAGTCTCTGTCAAGACAGAAAGTTTAGCCTTAGTTAGGGTGAACTCAGGCTCTGGAGGTTACCTTTGTCAACTGAGCATTGTCCCCTGCTGCGTTTTCCCCAGGGTGGAACCAATCTCCCAGAGGTGTTCAGGGTGCCATAGGGAAGCTGTCCCTCACCCTTTGGCCATCCGGAATTCATGCTGGCGTGTCTGACCTTCCAGCCACTGTCCCGCCTGGATTGCAGGCATTGCAGAGGCCCCTCACCCTACTGTGGGAATTCTGAGGGTGTCCGTAGAGTTGTGCCCCTGCCAAATCTATTCCCAACCACCCAGGAAAATACTCAGCTGCTGGCTGAGTGCTCAGACCTTTGACTCCACCCAATCCCAGAAAACCAGGCCAAGATTTCTGCTCTAGATCCCTCAAGCACAGCTGGGTACAGGCTTTCTCAGAGACTCACATCAGAGTTGAATGCTACCCATCTCCACCACCCCAAGTTAAACAGTATTTTTTTCTGAAGAAGGTAAGCTTCACACCAGTTTCCTCTGGGTTTCTTCAATATCTATTGTTTTGGGCATGATCTTTGTGTTCTGCAAGAGTGTCAGTTTTTAATATTCAACAACTTTTCCTCTCCAATTATTTTCTCTATCATGGGTTCCAAAAGTGTTTCTTAAAATTCAGAAACCAAACAGAGGATATAGCTCAGCAGCTCAAATTCCTGCCTGTCAAGCACAAGGTCTTAAGTTCAATTCCTGGTCCCCCCCCCACCAAAATTCAAAAGCCAAGTGGTGACCTTTCTCTCTGCATCCCTTCCATAACAACCCCATCTTCTGGACAATGAATACTGAGTCCCTCCCTCTTGCTAAAATAAAATGGTGGGGAAAGGTCAAGAATGAGAAAAAGTCAAAAGTGCCTGCAGGAAGGGGAGAGATCAGATAACATCCAGCAGCCACAAAAAGGTTGGCAATACTTTCTGCAAATGACAAATGGACAAGGTTGGTCATGATGGAAGAATCCTGGGTGGGGCGAGTTCTGAGTGCTGGGAGTTGGTCTGGAGAGGAAGGTGACT